>JAKRZM010000542.1:102128-190449 GCA_036379175.1 Heliconius cydno galanthus | reverse complement strand
AAAGAGCAACTGTTGAGTTTCTTGCCGGCTCTTCTCAGCAGAACTGCCTTCCGAACCGGTGGTAGCTTTTTGTTCATATGTTCATTCGACGATTCAAAAGTGCTTATTATAAGTTTATTTGAATAAAGAATAATTTGAATTTGAATTTGAATTTAAGACACTCCGTCCCCCACTTTCTGCCGAATTCTGGTGGTATTGCGTGTTGAGAGGCAGAACCCAACGCCGCGCTTTGCCTCGACACCAGAGCGAAGACTTGGAAATATAAACGTAAATAAATATTTCACTTCCTCGAGTGGGGATCGAACCCACAACCGTCGCGTTACAGTCACACCCTTGTACTCCTGCGCCACGAAGGCATCATATCTATAATAGTATCTTACTCATTACATTAAAGGATCTCTTGCTGCAGCAACAATAGCGTTTCGTCGACTTTGAAAGGCTTTGACATGTAATAATATTTCAGCGAGCACATATCTGACCTTGAATTTAAAACTAGGATTGTCTTGCTCGTGACATCGTTTAGTTTCCCTGTAACATTTCGCATGGACAATTGAAATCGTGAGGTCACCATTGGCTCGGGCTGTCTCACTATTGCAAATTTCTCTTTCCCACACACCACACCACCGCCGTACCGGTGGCTTGTTCAGACGGTGTTAAGGATTATTTACAACAAAGCTCTATTGGTTCGGTAATTATCACTTGTGGCGTTCTGTTTCTTAGTATCTTTTAAGCAATAATGGAACGTTAATTTCAAATTACATATACCCATATACATGTCTGGGTGGTTACTCTGCTCCGTTAAAATTTTTAAACGTTACTAAATATTTTTCTTTTTTTTTGTGAGTGTTAGTAAATATTAAAATATTAATGCCATTAATTAACGACACAAGCAAGGATTAATATAAAATCCTTGCTTGCGAAAAATTGCGTATAATTTTTACTTTTTAAGAAAGAACATAAGGAAAAGCTATATATCTTTGGCAATTTAATCTCATATGTTAGAATGAATATTAAAACAGCTCAGTCATTTCCTTGCTCCGTCGAGTCTAATTCGATACTAAACAAACATTGTTACGGTCCGCCTTTCCAGCTTTTACCGTTTTGTCATAAATTTTAATTTTATCTTTCTTGATGGAAATCAATTTGAATAGAACAATTTCGAATTAGAGTGAGATGAACAATAAAGATTGCTCGCCTTTTCGCCGGCCATTGTTCCCCGATTCCTACGCCATAACCACAAGCATAAAATTATTTTACATCCCAGGTCCTGAACTCGAGATACAGCGTATATACGAGCATAAGACAGCCTCATTAGTTGATATTTTTATAGAGCTTACCCCGATAGTACTTACCATAATTTTACATTAGAACTTAGTGGTTAGATAATGAAATAACGTTTTAAAACAATAAATACCTTTACATTAACTTAGAAATTTTATAGGACAATGATTATATTTGAAATAACAGTTTAGCGAAGTGTGCAAAGGTCATAAGTTCAAAGGCTTTATGTTTCAGTTTGCGTTTATGTGATCGAACGACGTTTCCGGATATGTACAATAGAGCACCGATGTCAGTGTGATGCCGTTCAAGCATTTGAATGTTATCTCTGTACGCGGGCTCGGTCCTGTCGGCACACAGCGTGCGGCCGCAAATTTAACAGGAACACACGCGACACGCACTTAGTGTTGACTTTAGAAACAATATTATGATACATTGCACGGCGCTTATCGCCGATTTGTATCGTCGCAGATAGTGGGCAGCCTCGGGTGAATTATTGCTAAGCGTAATAGCTACAACACGTCGATATACTAGATAGTGTAAGACGCACTAGCTGTAGCCTAGCCCAACCCCAAAAGTGGGACGGGAATTTAGTGTCTCCGCAAAGGTTAAACTCGTCATTATCGCAGTATATTATCATGGACTCTTATTACGGTCCTAAATGTTGTTATTTACGATTATATTTAGTGATGTATTTAACCCGATTCTCGATTCTGTGCACATTATTAAAATGTGAAAGTTTATAATGAATTAATACGAGTAAAAAGTATCGAGCCTTATTATTATTATTTCGCGAATCGATTCAGAATTTTATTGCTCTATTTTATAAGTGTTCTTAATACTAAAAGTTTTATCAATTCCGTATTTCAATATTGTATGGCTTATATGAAAACTCAGTTGTATAAACTTTACAGTTTATTGAATACATAAACGCCAGATATTAAAACGCTATAATTTCTAAGTGAATCGCGGCGCAGTTAACATCTTACGTTGAGATGTAAAGCTTCTTTCACTTAGAAATTATATTAAACTACTCTCTCGCGTGCTACGTGCTCACCTCATATTGGTATTTCCGTGATAATTTGATTGATTTTCCTTTTAATAAAATAATAGTAATAGCAATTTATTTGAACCAAACTCATACAAATAATATTAAGTATGTAGATAACTGAGAGCTTTTACGATCCCTTGTATGTATAAGAGTATTAAAGTATAACAGTGGCTATGTTTTTACGATATCATCATTTATTATTGCAATTATTCTGTGTATTTATAAACTTAATTATCGCTTTATGTTGTTGTTAATTTCCGGATGTACTTACTTATATTATTTTTTTTATCAATTATAAAAACGATTAAAAATAACCGTTTGAATTAATGTTATCGAGTCATTTATTTTTACTAATCAAAATAAATAGAAAATAAATATATTAAAATATGATTTATTGTGAATGGATATGTTCCAAAATTGAAATAATTTCTAAGCAAACCATCTCGAATACATTTCTATTTAATACTTTGCAACTGCAAGTATTACCACAGTTAAGGTGCTCCAGCAGTAAATTTTAAGTCACTTTTAACTCTTTACTTCGAATGCGAGTAATGTTCTGTGCGTGCTTACACAGTCGTCGTCCTGTGAAATTCCAACACTGCTTAAAACTGTTTAGTTCAGGAAATGGCCTACTTATATAATATTCATGTATTTTAAAGGTACTTCTATACATGGCTTAATAACGTAATATTCGATATTTTTTAGCATCACACTCTAACGAGCACATTGAAAGGTAGGCAGAGGGAACCTGGGAACCTAGTGTTTAAAACTCTATTTCGATTAATAATAACAAAATAACTCCCCTTTTAATATAACTACATTTACCAGAGCGAGGAAATGAATATATGAAATATTTCATTTCTTCGAATGGGAATTGAACCCGCAACCTATTTACATTTACAGTCACTTGTGCCTCTAAGCCACAACTAGCCTCAAAAAAAAAGGAATTATTAATGGACATAAGTCATCATCAAACACGATGCAAAGCTTTTTGTGAAGGCAAGGGTATCGACCGCCGCGAATAGATTCTTGAAATTACTTTATTGGGTAACCTGTTTCCGGACAAAGTAGGCGTGTAATGCGGTTATGAATCAAGACGTGACACGAACGAAATACGAATTCTTATCATATTTTCCAACGCCATGTTAACATCATAAAACTAATTGGAATCCACTAATATTTCCATATATCATAAATTAAGATTACACTCGTCATAGCTTGAAGTATCATTATTAAAATTGTCTATTTAAATGATTTATGTTCTTAAATCATCTTCCATTTTTGACCTATAATTGTATAATTTAAAATATAAACTTATTTAATCTCCTATTAACGGTAAAATATATATTGAAATTATCCTGCATATCTAATGTATAAAATGTACCGAAAATATTTACAGTTGGATTCACTGAAGCATCTCATTATCTCCATAGAATACATAAAATATTACAATCCTTTCTGCTGTGTATGCACTTCAAATAACAATTGTATGGTCTTTCGTTGCGTACTTACGTCGCTTCCTAGTCCCATATTGGATATTCGAACTCGTTAAAGTCCCAGCAGGAACGGTATGTGTAAACTAACCGAGCAAATCTCACTCTAATTCTTGTTTATGAAACCTTAGCCAGCATAATGAGATATAAAACCGTGTAGCGGCTTCCGACAATCAAATCGGAACAGTCTATACGCCGATCTTGAAATATCGATACATTCTTCTAATGCGCCATCGATAGCCCAACCTGTTTCAATACATATTTTGAATAAGATGACCCCAATACGCTCTTCATATTTAATGGTGAACTGACAACACCATTGGGTTCTTTTACTTGGTTGATTTTTTGTCGGTCTCATTAGGTGCTCACCATTAATAAAAGTCACGATGAATATCTTCTAAGAGCTAGTGACACGGATTTAAGCGCCAACATAATATTTGTAATGTGGGATACCGTACATAGGAACCTCGCGTATTCTGAGAAGCGTAACGGTCCAGCCGGCACGATGTAAAATGCACCAGTTTCGTCGTAAAATAATACAGCACGCTCGGATGTCACTTTATGACCTGCTAACCTAAGATTTTGTCGTACATCTGCCTGCCTGTCCAGTTATATTTGATGCATTTGATTACGTCAAAAATCTAGACAAACCTGATTGAAGCGGAATGCCTCTTAAAAGATTAATCTTTAGCGAAAAATAAACCTAAAACAATTGTGTACGAAACACGCGGACGTGATAAAGACCATTTGTTTTCAGTCGTGATGCAGTGTTAGAAGATATTTCTCTCAAATCCATTACATAGTGGTAAGTCGACACTGGAAATGTCAAAGCTCATATATTTGACGATTTCACGAACTCTCGCGCAAGAAATTCTATGTGCTATTTATCCATATCAGTGTAGAGGATGCCATTCCTAGCATTTGACCTAGACTTCTTTGAACCCACATTTCCGTATTTGTAACGAAGTCATATTTTAATGCCTTCTTTTGTATATTTGATATATTATGTAGGCATAAGGAGAAAACTGTACGCTAAACTGTCTTAAAAACTTTCATATGCCTTGAATAAGAAAATTATTATATATCAATAGTAATATAGCTCCTCTTAGTACCAGTCAATACATTGTAACTAAGTTATTATGAAGCATAAACATTTAAGACATAATGTTTAGTTTATATCAAGCATAATTTCCCACAGGTCGGCCGTAACGGCGGTTTCTTGGCATCCACAATCTGGATTATTGGCGTCGGTGGATCGAGGAAAGCGGGCTGTCATTTGGGGAGACTTGTGACACGCCTGGGACCACGTCCCGCTCCCGTCGGCTTGTCAGGTGAATCTTAAAATTCGATTAACATCATATCCTGTTATTTAAATCAAATAAAGCGAATAATTACAATAACTTATATAACTTTATTTATTAAGTGGGACACGGAAGTGTCTTAATGGTAACGGTGTGTTCTAATACTAGGTTCCCAGGTTCCCTTTGCCTACCCTGCTACGTTCAGGATACAGCTTAAAAATATAGTAAAACGGACATTTTTACATTCTCTGGGTATTTAGAGAATACATATTTATAGGACTTAATAATAGAAATCGTACATTAATATTCATTTTGATGTTTAAATTGTATAATAATAATACATAATACTACTTTTTTATAAAATATACGACTACATTTAGGGTATATAGAGTCAAAAGGATTATATTTTAAATAGATTAAGAGTATTAATTGTAAAACAAATCCAACGTTAACTTATAAGTTTTGTATATCAAAAGGAAATGAAATGTTCCTCTGTTATTTATGAAACTATTCTTAAACCTAATTAACTGAATAATTTTATTTTTAATTACTTCCAT
This sequence comes from Heliconius cydno galanthus, assembly GCA_036379175.1. NCBI lineage: Eukaryota > Metazoa > Arthropoda > Insecta > Lepidoptera > Nymphalidae > Heliconius > Heliconius cydno. The sequence goes on along the minus strand of JAKRZM010000542.1, from coordinate 184,769 downwards.
AAACTTCGACAGACGTCTTAATGGAACTAATTCATTTTATTAATAAGATGGATTTTTTTTGGTTCGAAATCATTTATTTGTGAAAGCAGTACGAAAGTGAGTTGCATTTTTGCGCGAATAAAAAAAATAAAGACATGATAAAAACTTTTCTCATTAGTCGCGAAATTATTTAGGCTACTTTAAACAACAAGAATATTATTAACTAAAGTTTTATTATATATATTATCCAAATCAATTTTAATTTCGCTTTACGTATTATACTAAATTTATTATTATTTATTTACTGTGGGAATTTTAATTATGTTTCAGTTTGGCCTGTTTTTTGTATGATTAAAAGTAAGTGTTTCGGAATGTATTGCAAATTTCGAATTGTAATACTTTCTTAATTTGGGTTAAATCGTTTTGAAAGAAAAAGCCGTTGTGGCTCAGGGGCACAAGCGGCAATTGTGGGTTCAGTTCCCAAACAGGGGTAGGTATAAATTGTTATTTATTAATTTTCATTTTTTCGCTCTGGTACCAAGGTGGAAGCGTGCCGTTGAGTTTCATCAACATCACCAATTTTGGCGTAAAGTGGGGGAATGGAGTGTCTTAACCCTAAGGTCCCTGGCTGCTGTATGCTGGATACAGCGTGAAGCTGATCAAAAAGAAAGAGGAAGCCTAGCCTACACTCTAAAAAAATACACTGTTGTAAATTTCAATTATTTTAACAATTATACAAATAATATATTAAGATATAATTTTAGAATAAAAGCAGTAAACGTGTTTCTATTAAATTTACAAAATCGCATTTATCAACTACGCCAAAGAGGCGTGTAAAGAAAATTAACTTTTTGATGTTCTCGACTGCTCGAGGAATAGAGCTACAGTAAATTAAAATCGTTCAATAGTAACGAGATCACATAAATTGTTATTGAAATCATTATTACTATAGTTTTATTGTTATTAGATACTACTTACTAATTTAAATTAATGACCAATTTATATATTATTTTTAAATGAATGTCTCCCGCATTGTGCGAGGTGTAATGTAATAGTGTTAATTCACTTTGTTTTCAATTTTTTATTTATTAAGAAAAAAAACATGGTCATTGGGCCAAAGCCTTAGACACTAAGGTCTAACCTGCTCAGAAAATCACTTGCAAATATCACAACGGTACTTATAACCGAAGACCTAAACTTTTGTTGTATGTATAACAAAATCATCGTCTTTTTAACTTTAGAAATATTCATTTTCATATATTACGTACTTTAAATATGAAATAATATGAAATTTAACTGACTGCAATAACATACAAATGGTAATAACCATTAGACCACAAGAAGTGCAACGTAACTCTTCGGCCAAGTCCACTACACGTAGTTCCGAGACGCGGAGGTCGTAGTTCACACTTATGCCGTCTAGACATGTTATTTCTTTATACGTATTTGTTATGTACTTAGTACGTACCATTAAATGTCTCAAATGTATACACTATAACGGCATTTCTACTTACAGGTGACGAACCGCCAGTAAAAAACTCAGTAATTACTATACAAATTATAATTACAAAAATATATTTAATAAGAACGGAACTAATACTATACACAAAAAGGAAGTCCTACATTCGATAATTACAGCAATTAATAATTATCAAATATAAATTAGCGCTCGCCAAAAGTAAATTAAAACCTATTGGCTTTTATTTTATATCGAACGGACGCTACAATTGTATTGGAAATAATATAGAAGTGAATGGAATAGTTAATAAACATTGAATGGTAGTGACTGACAGGCTTCTACCGCATGGTAATTTGACGGTAATAGCCTATCTGACCTAGGCATACCAATAATTCGACCATTAGCCATACGAAACATTATTGTTAAAAATGATTGTGGAATACGTCGTCGGTCTGACAACACAATGCCGCCGACAAGTGAAAGCGTGACTTTCGACTTTCATTCGGTTTTTGTACAAGTGTATGGTATGAGTTCGCGCCGGCCGGTCCATATTGTCTCGCGACATGAATTTACCGAATGACTTTGACTAATGGCCCGTGTATATTTGCTCTTGACTCTGTTTTTGCAATTTTCATTTTTATTCTCTAAAATAATGTGCAAATTTATAAAGCTGTACTGGAAGCTTCGTTAAATGATGACCTTTCTCAGCAAGACACTTCAACAAAAGTTATAGGTTACAACTTTATGGCGTCTGCTAATCTAGTATTCACACCGCGAACGTAAGATATTACTTTCAAATTTTTTACGTAAATTTTTAGTAATGTCACAGCTGTATGGAATATATTTATTTAAATTAATATCCAACATCGTAGCTGACTTAATTTTAAACTTGAGAAAAATATGGACTACTTTGTAGAAACAGGCGAAATGTTTTGAGAATAATAATTTTTAAATAATCATCAGTATCCATTGTACAATTACCTTTACACCGTGGTAGATCTCGAAAGTTCTATCTATAGGTAATAATAGAATAGTGTACTGGGTGACAGAGCGGTAGGTAGATACAGAACTCGGTAAAAATAATACGAGCAGAGACGAGATGGTCCGCCATTAGATTACATACAATCTAACTTACAATTGCATAAAAAAAGCGGAAAATTTAATAGTCTAGATTTTATAAACACGTGACCGGTGTTGTGCCTTATACAGTTTTACATTGACATACTTTATTCTTGTTAATCATCTTTTATTAACATCTTGCAAATTGCAACTTGCAAAAGGTATATTTAAAAAAAATGCTTTCAAAAAATTTTAAATAACAAATGTTCATATTTTTTTTTAGCGTAACGCTATAATGCCAAATTTCCGAGGCATTGCGTTTTGAGTGGCGTAACTCAACGCCGCGCTTTTTTTATCTTAGTACCAGAGCGAGAAAATGAAAATATTAATAAATAATAATTCGCTTCCCCGAGTGTAAATTAAACAACGATGACGATCTAAACATATATGTAAATATACATATATTATGTATATGTTTATTCATATATTAAATTCAACTTATATCGAAAGTTTGAGCTGAATATTAAGAAAAGAACAAAGTTATTGATACTTACTCATTCCTAACTGTTGAATACGACTAATTTATTTTATTAACATTAAAAAATACGGGAACTTGTAACGGGCATATAAATATTTATTTTATAAATATTTATATAATAAGAATACAAGCAAAATTCTAATAAACGTATTATTTTAATAGGTGATAATTTGCATTAATAATCTCTAATTTAATTACTGTAATACGATATATTGAATTAATAAAATAATTCGTATTAGAGAAGTAATGAGTTTTGGAAAGTTCTTATATTAGAATTAAAATTAAATATAAAACTTAGGATGTATTCAATTACACAGTGTCGTGTCTCTCGATCTGATAGCATTACGTAGGTATATTATATATTTTTTACCTTCTTGTTAGAAGCTATTGATAACGGTACCACTATGAGAATGAAGAAGCATTTTATAAGCAATTAGCTTCTGGGAAACGACATCTACTAGAAATTGTAATAAACTTTTTATTTTTTCTATTTTAAACATCACATTTTTAGTATGGGTTTTAGTATTTGTAAAATAAAAGTTGCCGTATAGGTAACCTTTAGTTATTATTAAATTAAAGTACTAGCAATAATAAAAAAATAAAAATATTTTAATTTTTCTTATAAAGTAGATTCCACAATATTTTCTATTTGTTACAATATAAACAATGAAGCAAACGGTGAATGTGCAAAACGGTTGTAAAATTAGTTATCTAAAAAGATAATCTAAAACAATTAAACACAATACATAGTTAAATTAATAAATTAAATTTAAGATAACACGAATGAGCGAGTGGATCTCAAGTAAAATCTTGGAACATTATCTTTATATCGCTAGTTAATTAAGCTGGGCTACCGTATACAAAACTGTGATATAATATTGTCAAAAACAGTATCCGTTCCTCTGACCGAATACCGTTGTTCTACGTCGGGTGACCAGCGTTTCGGCGTAACGACCTCTGCAATCACGACACGAACAGATCCTAATCTTTTTGTAGCTGATAAGACGGTCGCATTCCGTTGGCCGCTACCACTGTCACCAATCCATCAGCTCCATTAACAAATAACACGCTATTAGCTAGAAACTGGACTTGAAGCGAGCCCTAATGAATGCAGTGAATTGCACCTAATGAAAATGCAGCCTTTTGACAGATGAGCAATGACTAGAATACTCTTTGATCTTCACTCCTTAAAAGGTTATCGTAAATTATCCATTTACTTCATTGATAGTATCGGTAAATTATGTAGAATCTTATCGCGAATATTTTAAAAGGTAGCCACTCTGACCCGGTCACGAGGGAAACATATCTAAGCAATATTTCACATAGACAACGACCACATTAAATTATATTGGTATGAAAGTTTAGAGGCAACTAATACCATGATTTGTTGCGAGAATCTCTTATTTTTTTACTAAAAGTAATACTTTTAAATGGTGAAAGGTTCTTTTTTTTCAACATGTGAATTTTTGCGCGCAAAAGATATAAACTGATATCCCTTTATTTGCACGAATTACGCTTATGTTCCGTTATTAGATACGTTTTATATACCGCTTTATTTGCATATTGTATGTAAATTTTAATAATTTCAAAGAATATGGTCTTAATAAAAATATTTAATAAGACATTTTACTGTTATTAAATTTAATAAAAAAATGTGCGCACAATGTTATCTCAATGTAATTGGACTCATTATGTCTAATCAGATTTAGATGCCGTAGATGACACATAAGTGAAAAAATAAGATGAATCGATACGCAAATTTACCCCTTATTGTGTCATACTTGCGCGAAAATACAGACGAGTAGTACGACAAAATAACAGAAGCTGGTTCGACGATCCTTGCTGGCTAATTAAAATTACTTACGCCACTTCTTATCGCATCAACTCTAGCGTTACATTGCTTTTAATGGAGAAAGACACCGTCGGATATCGACACTCGGTACGACAGTGATATCGCCTTCCAATAGACGAACGGACGACGTTCAATTTAGTGATACCGTTTTAGTGTAATTATATTTTTTTGTTTGTTCACTAGGCCGGTAGTCCACACGCAACCAATGGTTGACCGGAGGCGGGTTAATAACAGTTATTAGCGAATCGCTATGAGAAATCGGTAACAATGAGTACGGAACACACTCATTGCCTATGTCCCCCATTCATTTTACTTTTTGCGATGCTATCTCCTCTTGTCTCAAGTATGTAGGTCGCTGTGTTTCTCTCTCATTACCTTTAAACACCTGAACGGGACGGATTGGGCCTCCAGCGGAATTAGTGTATTATCATCATTGAATTATCTTCACGCATTTTGTGAACTTATTTTGGTTTTTTGTCTGGAGTTTTAAAATAAAAGTGCAATATAATTACTATGCGAATTATATGTACCGCACATAGCAGGGAAGGTAGAAGGAACCCAATGTTAAGACAGTCTGTTCACCATTTTCAAAGAATTTTTTCGTTTTTTCAGAGCGACGAAAGGAAAATTAAATGGGCATCGAACCCACAACCTGTCGCGTTTACCGAATCACGCTTGAAGCCCTGCTCTACGACTGGCCACAATATCTGTATTGTACTGAAATTTTAAAGTTTAGATGACATATATCATACACTGGTCCGTTTTAATTATTATTACTAACGATTTCCGTATATAGACCATTGATATCTCGGGCCTTGTAAATGTTCGTAATCCACTAACGAACGATATAAATCCTTTTGCTTGGATTTGATTTGAAATAGTGCAGTGATATACAAATACATGGAAACTGTAAATAACGGTAACCTTATATNCTTTAAACACCTGAACGGGACGGATTGAGCCTCCAGCGGAATTAGTGTATTATCATCATTGAATTATCTTCACGCATTTTGTGGACTATTATATATTTTGGTTTTTTGTCTGCAGTTTTAAAATAAAAGTGCAATATAATTACTATGCGAATCATATGTTTTTTTTAGCTTCACGCTGTATGCCGCACATAGCAGGGAAGGTAGAAGGAACCCAATGTTAAGACAGTCTGTTCACCATTTTCCGCTGAATTCTGGAGACATTGTGAGCTGCGCTGCTCTGTGCCTCGACACCAGAGCGACGAAAGGAAAATTGAATGGGCATCGAACCCACAATCTGTCGCGTTTACCGTTCCACGCTTGAACCCCTGCTCTACGACTGGCCACAATATCTGTATTGTACTGAAATTTTAAAGTTTAGATGACGTATATCATACACTGGTCCGTTTTAATTATTATTACTAACGATTTCCGTATATAGACCATTGATATCTCGGGCCTTGTAAATGTTCGTAATCCACTAACGAACGATATAAATCCTTTTGCTTGGATTTGATTTGAAATAGTGCAGTGATATACAAATACATGGAAACTGTAAATAACGGTAACCTTATATATTTAACGTATCAATTTCCGTATGACTTCATTTCTTCAGATTTGCCACACACGTTTAGAAATGGGACAATTTTTTTTAGAAAAGCGATTGATTAGTTAGTCAGTGATGCCAGTTGTTGCATGACAAGCGTACGAATGTAATCGCGACAGGTTGTGGGTTCGATTCCTACGTTTCCTTTTGCCTAAAAAAATAATTATAAATTTTAAAAGGCAAACACTCATATTAATAATTATAGAGGAGTGGTCTTCGATATTTGATATCTTCTTTCTTCAATATCTATATTATTAAGGACATATAATAAATAATATATATTTATCTATACACTAATATACTACACACATTATTCTATTTAATTGTGTCGCGAAAGGTAGGCATGCCCATTACTTAGGGCTGAGATTAAATGCTAGTCAAATATAATTGGCGATTGTGTGGAATTCGAATTGTGGAACGCAAAGTAGTATGGGACAATTGTTATATGTCTAAGAAGTACTTATGAGTATGATGAAAATCTACTTGGAGTGCGAGAAATATCTAAAACTCATTTTTATATAACTTAACTATGTCGATATATCGAAATATTTAAGATAGATGCATTGTAGAGTTCATTGCTGTATTTTATCTAACCAGACCAGTTTATATAACAGTTATATTAACTAACTGTCCTAGCTTTATTCAAATAATATTATTTTTTCTAAAAAAAGAAAATTCTATCAACTCCAGCATTTTTTCATCTTTAGTCAAAGAATTTAAGCATTAATGTAAATTCTATGTGAAACCAATTGTAACAGTTATTATGAACATATATAAGCAATGTGACATTTCTTTTCAGATGACCAATCCAGTTGAGGAGCCCGAGGACGATGGTGCAGAAATGTTTGACTTCTTGCGAGGTATCACCACCGATATTCTTCATAGATTTGCCTAGCGTCACGCCCAATGACGTGAAAATATACTTTATATAAAAAATTTTTTACATTACACTGAAGTTCTTACACGAAGTCTATTTGCGTGATTCATTATCACGCAAATCGAGGTAATCCAAAATAATATTACTAGTAATATCTTTTGATACAATAACGTGATTGTGTTACAATGGAGGTGCTATGTTTATTATGTCTTGTTTCTTTTTTATAATACTCGTGCAATACTTGCTTGACTGCGTGTTTATATAAAGTAAGTTAGACTTGCGTTATATATTTAATTAATAAATTGTTTGTATTCGAAAATGTTTTGATGTCACTCCATTTTAGTAGAGTTTAATTAAAAATATAGATTTAAAAAAAAATTACGTATCTAAACTATTTTTTAACATATGTTTATTGTAACGTTATATAATAAACAGTAACTTGCAAATAAAATTGGAAAATTCAAACGTGGGAATTGGGAATAGCAACAATAGCGAGAAGTACTGGGCCAATTTAGATGATCGTGATATGAACATTACAAAGCGGCGTCTTCAAATCCAGAGTACAATGAGATATAAATTAATAGGCGTCGTATATAACTGTCAACGTGACGTGATATTTGTTTTACTCGGAGTGGATCAGTAGCCACCTGTATTTGGCGCTCATTAGCACACAATGATAGAATTCTACTTGTTACTGTCTCCTATGCTGGTATAAGCCTATAAGGTTACCGTCCACCTTATATTTCCGAGCCTGGCCGAACAACTGCAGCGTTCAGGACTTATGCGCACATACAAACGTCGAAAATTCATATTTGAAGTAAATTAATTTTATTATCTTACTGAGAGAGTAAATAAGGCAGAGAAATAACGTCACTTTCTTGTAACAGATGAGTATATATAGCAGAGAAAAGAAAATGCTAATAACTATAAATTTTGTTTAGCTATTCAACTAATTTACTTTTAACACTATAAAATGGCATCATTAATAAATTTACATTATTAAGTGATAAAATAATAATTTAATTAAATGAGAACATTATTTTTCCAAATCGATAATAAGGTATACATGCACATCATCATTTACATTTCTCCATTAGTTTAGAGATGCATATCACATACGTATACTAATAATAGATAGAGTCCAACAAATGCGAGTTCAGTGACTTCTGTCATTCACACCGAACCAATATGAACTAAATATTTGTTATTAAACAAGACGTAGGAAGTACAGAACTAATGCGAAACGGTGAGCGGTGAGCGCCGCCGGCGACACATCCATAATCCTGTGACGCTTGTTTTGACAGACGCCGTTCGGATACTTTTTGTCGAAGTTTTTATGACATTTCAAGCCTTAGACCAGTTCATTGACCCCCCCACTACATTTATAAAGCACTATTTTCACATGTAATTACGCGCATAACAGGCCACTTAATTACCCGAAACTGCGACAACGGCGAACGGAATTTGAAAAAAATCTAATCCGTTGGAATTACGTATACGTTGCGTTCGTCGGTTCGTCGCGTCCACGCCTTTACCGAAATGACGCTTCGTCTCTCTAAATAATATACATATTTCTTGCCAGCAAACATGTCATACTATTTAAATAATGTAAAATTGCCAGTGTTTTTTAATAAAGCATATATTTAGTTAACGGTGAGGGCCATGCTTAAATTATCTTTAGTTTCGACGAAAGCTAGTCATATAAGTTTTTTTGTATTTCCATTAATTCGACTTAGACACGTTCATTTATTTATTTCCCAATACATAATATACATTTCGAGGATGAATGAACATGTCAAGTATTTGAACATATACTCATTTAATATGTCCCTTTTACAAATGTTAAGCACGCGAGGGATATATCGAAATGACGTTTAAATTATACAGAATAACTAAATTAATTATTATTATCGGTACCCAAACACTGGTAAAACAAGTTATTTATTAAAAATTTGAACGTATATCTCAAACACAAACGGCATAAAATACAATTATAATATACCGTTTGGGTTTTATTACATATGAACGCGCGTTTTAATTAAAATTTAATAAAAGTTAATGATATGAATTCTGTTCGAAGTCGAGGGCGATATTCGTACTACGACCGTAACGGTACTTCGATTCTCGCGTCGTGTAAAAATAGTCGAAACATGCTTATTGTAACTTTTATCTCATATTGATTAAATTCAGCTATTTTGCTGAAAAAAATGTGCCTTTTATTGTATTTGTAAGTAAGTACTTATGTATTATATTTTATTAAATTTGTAAAGAAAATATGTTGCCATTTACTTTTGCCGTATATATTCATATTATTATTAGTCGAGAGTTCGCTGAGTCTACGTTAGGTGTGTAATAAGTATAGTAATAATATCTAAGACTAACAAGACTGTTGTCGATAATGTAAGTGTGTCAAAGAAGCACAGTTTTAAACATGTTTACATTATAAGTTATTTTATGTCAAGTGATTAAAGAATATGTTTGTCTTAAATTTGATCAAAAAGAAAAAAACTATATATACATTGATTTTAACTTAACAAAATAAACTCAAATATATTTGTCGTTTATTGCATATGGGAGAGAGAGTACATATTTGTTATATCTATAGTGCAGTCTAAACCAGTTTTTAATTTGAACGTTGCTGTTTGTTTAACAAAAGAATTTACTGCTAATCGTAATTGAATGTCAGGTATAATTGTTTTTAATTAAACAAAAAAGGTATGCAACGATAGCACCCATTACTCTAGACATAGTTCTTGTCGCTTGAGCCACCTGCTTTTAAATAATAAATATTATCTAATTATAGGTGTTTCGAAAAGAAAATGTCTGAGTGACAATTTTATTTCTTACTATTAAGTTTTTTATATTAACCACTTAAAGACTCCTGAAGCTTCACGCTGTATCCCGCATGTAGCAGGGTAGGCAGAGAAAGCCTATATTTAAGACATTCATCTCCCCACTTTCCGCCGAATTTTGACAGCATAGCATGTTGAGTGGTTGAATTCAACTCCACTCTCTCTATAAGTAGAGACACCTTCGACTTCTAATACTCCTGAAATTTTAATAAAACTAGTCAAACTTTAACTAAGGCAGGTATATATTGTACTAGCGGCCCCCTCGCGTGTACATGTTATTATTAATTTCTGTCTCCATGGCTACGTCCTAGTGACGTCTATGCAAAACTTGAGACTCCTAGCATTTGTAGTAACGAAGTTTCATACAAACCTTCGACCCCAAAAACAACCCCTTAGAAGTCGAATATTGCAAATTCCCGTCTTAGCGAGCACCTACGTCCTATAAGTAACTCCTATGCAAAATTTCAGATACCTAGCACATGTAGTTTCTGAGATTTCGTGATCTTTCGATTTTATATATATAGATAACAAAATTTATAAAACATTAAACTGATATAGCGCGTTTGAACTAAAAATTGCTTTTACTGCAAAATTTTTGTATAATATAGATTGGTGATTTAAAAACGAAAGCAATTGCAACATTATATTAAGTTTTCTTTTTAATAATCTTCAATTCATTTTATTTTATTGTCTATGAAAAATATTATTATAGATTATAGATATATTACTATGTACTTTAAAGACTTCTAACAAATTTTCAAAAATCAATTACTCTTAGTATGCAATTTTCAGTTGTAAACTATACATTCGCAGTTACATTTAATATTTCTTTAGGTAATAATTAAAAATATAAATGAAAATATATTATTTTTCGAAATATATAATTTCACTTGTACAAAAATGTCTTCTCAAGTGACTGTGATGTTTATTTGTCTTCATATAATAGATATTTTCATATATTGTGATAAAATTATTTTTAAAATGTTAAAATTAGTCATGTTTTTGTTTGTTGTAAATCACTTCGTTTATGTAAGTTACTTTATGGTGTCTTTGAATTACATTTCTATTTGGAGTTCACCAAATATTATATGTATATATAATGCATAATAAATTAAGCTTGTAGGAAGTAAGGAAATGTTGGCAACTAGATGTTTAAATGTGTGTACTTTAATATTTTTATACTTACGTAAAAATATTAAATGTCTTCTTTAGTACAATAACAAATCGAAAATATTTCAAGTACTCGAATCAAAATAATTTTGAATATTACAATATAATATTGATTATTGAGATATTTTCGAATAATAAAAATATATATTATGTACATAAATATGCTTTTATTCTTTTATATAATATAGAAATTACGACGAACAATTAGCTCCCGCTATTGTCCAAGTCTAAAGGTTATATTTAGCGTCTGTTTTACGACGTTCCTTAAAATATCTATAAATAAGTACATAATTATATTGCAAAATACATGTTTTATTATTTCTAGAAAGTTGTTTTTTAGCCTCACCTTACCGTATTGCATAGCAATTATAAATTCACACGTCCATTACCGGGGAGTACAGTTAAGATTCATCGGAAATAAAATAACAACCGTCACGGGTTATTTATACAAATGCTATTTACCTATTGACATAGTAGCCATGTCTCCAAACACTCGCTTTGCTAGTGTTGTACTGTGCACTAGTGGTGGGCGATAATTAATCGATTACTTGTAATCGAATAGATATGTGATAATCGAGTCATTACTTATTATGCTGTAACTTTCCAATTTTGCCTGAATTCCCGGTTTGCTCAAAATGCTTATAATAATTGCAAAATTATTTATCTGAACGTATGGCAATTAATTATTATAAAACATTAATAATGGCTTCAGCAATTTGTATATATTTTAAATATTCATCTTCGGAAATAAAAATACCAGACTCGATTTTTCCTAATTATTAAAAATCCTTCTACTATAGTTTATGGCTGCTTCTTAATATCTCAATAGAAAACAAAAATCGTATATTTTTTACAATTGCCCACCAATTATAAATATAATTTCCGTGACTCGATGGCAACCTCTTGCCACCAGAAAGTAGTAATCACTTAGAAAATGATTGTAACCTTTTTTACGTCTATTACTCACTTCTTTTAATTTTGTTTCCTTTCTATTTACCATATAAGTGGCTTAGCTATAGTTAAGTGTTTTTAGTTTGTTGGTTGCTTTGGGACATCGTTTATCTGTATATTTAAATTTTATTTACTTTTTAAATAATTTTTTTTTAGCTTCACGCTGTATCCCGCACACAGCAGGGTAGGCAGAGGGAACCTAGTGTTAAGACACTCTGATCCCTAGTTTTCGCCGAGGAGTTTCGTTTCTGGAGCCATCGCATGTTGAGTAGCGGAATTAAGCGCCGCACTTCGTCTCAAAATCAGACCTAAGAAGTGAAAACATTAAATATATCATTTTCTCGATCGAACTCACAACCTGTCGCGTTTACAAGCTCGAGGCCCCTGCGCCTCCGACTACTAAATGCTGGCTTAGCACTGATAAATATATTTTTTTTATAAATTTCTCGACATAATATAATATTTGCATAAAACACGGTAGGTATAACATGAAGTGCTCGGACGAACAAACGGACAATGACCTCTCAAGACGTCTATTGATGAAAGATTACACGAATCTTACGAATAAGGCTTTAACCTACAACTTCGGTACGATATTGTTACCATTCGTGGAATGGGGCATAATGATCTGTGAAACAACTGGACTATTATATATGTGATTCAACGCCCAACTTCGATCTGATGTAAGTATTTTATTGTTATTTTATCTAAAAGGCAAGTTGCGGCACTGGGGTACAAGTGTGTTACTTACCGTTAACGCAACTGAGGCAAAGTACGGCGTTGAACTCCGCTGAAAGAATCCGATGGAAAGCGGGGAGCTAAGTATCTTAACACTAGGCTGCCTACTCTGCTACATATGAGATACAATGTGAATTTAAAATTGAAAATGAAACTAAAAGCCTTACTAATGGAAGGTATGTATGTAATAGATAATCATATTTTGCTCTAGTTTCATTTACCACGCATACGTTTGAACAAAATGGCTGGTTTCCTATAGTGGTAGTTCATTAAGTTTTCTTGTTGGCTTAATTATACCGTCGAGTTTATAGCTTACATTATTGTTCCATTACAGAGCAACGGCATCTTTTGGTATTGAGAGCTTTCGAAAATTACAATCGGTTATCTTGATTTCACACTTAACAATATTTCAATTTCATATTCAATAATTGAAATATCAGATTATAGAGCATTTGTACCTTAATTATTAATAATATTTCACTATATTTTTTAAGTAGTTACAGGTTCAAAGAAAACATACAATAAAAAAAATAATTTGAATACAGATAATAATGTTTTTATTAAACTAACGGTATAAATGTATATTTTTAAATTATGATGAAAACCATGACAACATTGTGTTGGAATAAAAATAAAGAAGAACCAACAAATGCCTGTCGACTTATTTTTCTCGTATCGAAGCCGCGATCCATGCATATTAAAATGACGAAAAGTCTGAATCATTCCAGTGTAACCACAAATCTCTAATCAGTTAAATAATAAATTAATTTTTATAACTTAATTATTTAACAGATTAAATAATACTACTATTAGCCTTCAGAATTCGGCGGAAAGTGGGGAAGGGAGTGTTTTAACACTAGGCTCGATCCCTACCTACCCTGCTCCACGCGTGAAGCTAAAGAAACGAGAAAGAAACTGATTAATTTAATATACGCCACAAGATTCTCCAATATCGCGATTAAAAAATGGTGCATGGTCGGCGGTGGCCCCAAACTCGGGCCAGGTTTCTACTAATAAAATAAACAATTTATTAAAGTAGAAACAGTTAATTTGACACGTGCCAAGTCCATCAAAGCAACGTCATTTAAATTTTTGACCAGCTAAATATTTATAAATCGAAATACTATCAGCACTTTAATATTGTTTATATTTTAATATTCTTATTTTTAGCTTACCGCATAGCAGCCACACTAATGCCACATGTAACGGAGTGTTTTGACGCTACATTCTCCGTTTTAATAATTTAGATAAAATTCCATTTATTGTGACTTATAGAACCAATAAAAGTTTAAGTGAATCAGTGAAGTCATGATCACCCTACAAGGAGAGCTTCATCATACAAATCCTAAGTGACAGCTGAAGGTAAGCTCAGGTCGACGGTCGCGGCGTGTCACCCTGCGCGTGCGCACCTAATAGCGCCTTATTACTACTCCACCCAATTAGTCCAACGAGACGAGATTGCAGTACAAAAGGAGTAAATTCACAGACAAACGACCACTTTGACAGTTTGTTCTATAATAATAGTAATAGTTCTTTTTATATAGTTTTATATGTTCACTTATACAAATTTTGAAATCTTTTAAAAGTGAATAGCGGAGTGTCTTGACTCTAGGCCCTCTATCTACCCTGCTTCATGCAGAATACAGCACGAGAGAGAGGGCGAGGGACCCACTCACATAAATAAATAAATAAAATAAAAATACGTTATTGTTCAACAGATTTTACCCAAAAATAATTGTTACAGAGATCTCCTTTTAAGCAAGTAATGCATGTATTAGGAGACCCCGCTCTTCCAATACAAGAAACCACATACCTATAAAGTTTCAGTTCTATCTAAATTTTCTGGTGGAAATACCTCTAGGTTAGTTGATATCACGAGATAGGTAGATAATGAAATACATTTTAAAATAAAAACAATACTTTCTAATTCTATTATCACCTTTTTTCTGTAGTGCACTTTAATAAATTACATTAAATAGGCCAACCACTATCTCACATTATTAATAAATAATTGAAACTATATCCATCTAAATGAACGTCAAATAAATGCATACAAATCTTATCTCACACTTTTTATAAGCCATTATCACTATTGTATTAAACACATTTGCTAAATGATAATAATTTTTCTGATACCAAATTGCGAGGTGCGATCCGCATCGTCATTCTTCACCACCGTTGAATCATCCGAGTTATATTCATTAATTTATTTTAATACGATAGCATCTTGACGGATGAACGTACATTATTACAGGTGGTACGTTCTGTGTTTTCCTCTAATGGACACATCGATATCTGATTTCTCCGGGGGCGGACCGTACGGTCGGAATGGCGACCATCAATAGGCCGAAACTGATATGCAAAACAAAAATAACGCTATTAGTTAGTTGTTAGTTTTTTGCGTTGACAAAAAACGTTCTCCAACTCATTATAGCCAGCAAATTGGACATGGCATTGTAATTATAACGTGCGATATTTAGGTAGTAATTAAAGGGGTCGAGGCGTGGTTAATCGACAGGTGTTGGTAGATGGATAGGAGCGCCGCGTTGATGACCCAGTGAAAGCCGTTCCGCAAATACTCCGGCAGGCGGACGTCGAGAGGACTCTTGACCGCGACTCGGTCAGTACAAGTACGAACGGGAACCGCACCGCCTCAGTCAGACCACAACCTACATCAACCACAATGCAGGCCCGGCGCAAATGGAAAAATACCAGCATAAGTGAACGGAAACAATAGCAGCTACGTGCGAACCTGGTGGCTGATGTAAATCCGTTACTTACCTGACGATCTGAACTAGTGAGCCAGATATGTTTAGTAGAAAGTCACGTTGCGCTGGTCGTCTCGGTGATCATCTGTTATATTTTGTGCTTTTATATACATATTATATTAGTATATATTATTAAAAATATTATAGAGACTGTCGTGACATACTGGGACAAGTGTGTGACTCTGGTAACAAGGCAAAGCGCGGCGTTGAGTCCCGTCACTCAACAAGCTATGCCACGAAAATTTTCCGTAAAGTGGGGAACAGAGTGTCTAAGCATTAGGTTTCCTCTGCCTACACTGCTATTCGGGATGCATATTTAATTCTCTAGATATCTACTATATTTAAATTTAATATATTTGATTAAACAATAAATTACAAACAACTGGATATTTTAATTATTTTTCTCATTAACATAAAACATGGACGTAACACAACACCAATACGATATAGGAACAACGTGCATTTATGTAGTGCAGCATGTATTTGCTTACTCTGATATACTGCTGGCGACGCAAATTAATAAAACCTTTCCAGACAATTACGAGGGACCTCACATAATTAGAGAGCAGGTTCCCTAGGGACCCATTAAGCCACCGTGGGCCGAGCCTCCGGCTGTGTTTTATAATATAAAGTATGCTAGGATGCGATGCATTGCTCTAGAATGTGAGGACAGCCCGGAGCACACGACTCGACCGGCAATTAGTGCGCGGCTTTTAACGAACTTATTAATTGTATTTTTTAGTATCTATCTCCAGGCGGCTTGTCTAATTTGTATGTAGAACAATGAATTCTTCTAAATAACGGCACTTTTATTAGAAGTTGCATACATTACATTGGAAACAAATAGAACGAATATGCTCATAGGTTATTAACCGTAGGATCGTAAAATAAAATTAACTCATAGTAATAATTATTTTTAATGGCTGTTCACACGGAGCAGAGGGTCTGACGCTTATCACCAATAACTTGCATAAACTATAACCGTATTTGTTCTGTCGCTATTTCGGTTTAAGCTGGTAATTTTCTCAAAATTTATATTTAACCACTTCATTTTTATGATATAGATAATATATTAGAAAATGTTGCATTTTATATTAGTATAAATTATATTTTAAATATAATTATCATTTATGTATGAATATTAAGTGATATAAATAAAAATTAAGTTTTTATTTATGTTTCAACATATTCCTATCATTTTTCACTATAATGAACAACTTTTGTTAGTTACGTCGACATTATTTTATTTTTTATACCTACTCGTATAATAGTTGAATATTATGGTACTTCGTCAGATATTCCCAAATTTGAGTGTATCAGGCTGAACAGCTTTTGCAAAGGCATATCGTTATTTCTTTATAAAATATAACTATATAGTTTAAGCTGCTTCCGTCATAAGTTCAACAAAAAAAAGTTCTAATAAACTTACAGAAATTGCGATATACGGGACTTTAAACATAAAATTTTAATTAACTACAGCAATAAATAAGTGAATATTGAAGAATACAGGAAGTTTAATGTCAATAATTAATCTTCTTCGATAAGTAAACTCACACGAGTAAACTCTCGTTATTACCTATTATTATTATATTAACAGCTTGGTATTTACCTATATGGAAATTAATTTATTTCAATGACTAAAAAAGATGTAGTATATACAGGATGTTACGAGAAGCGAATTATTTTACAATCACCAATACAGCTGTTGCTTTGAATAAGCGCAATTAAATCAATCAAGTTTATCGCACGGATTGACGCTTAGCTGTTTTAATTAGCAGAGAAAAAGAGATAAACATGCAAATTTAGACTGAAGTTCACACGAACTAATGATAGAATCTAAGAGAATAAATAAAATTAAACTGACTCAAGACTCCGAGCAAGACGTTGAATTAGAAATATCACTAGTAAAATCATGAATTTAAAGTTGGCATTACCGTAATCTTGATCGCGTTAAGAATGTATTGTAAATACTTACGCTTTATATTTATAGTGTTGGTACTGCTATAAAACAGGTACTTCCGGTTTCAGATATATAGATATACTAAATTGAATACTAGATTGATCGTAATTAATTGCTACTTACAGACAACTGACTACTGTCATGGCGCCGCCGCCGTCTTGGCGGAAATGGGACGTTTCTATGAGGGAGTTCAAGTCCACATAGGAATATTTATATTTGAAATACAAGTCATTTTTTTTTGATAAAATGCTATTATCACAGTCTGATCTATGGCTTAAAATTAAGAAAAAGTGTCAGTTACTCCATCAACTTTTATTTTGCTTGCATAATGTTCCGGAAAGCAATAACACTAAAAATAATGTAATTGCCAATATAAATATAAATATAATTTTGGATATTACTAAGAAAATATTTAAAATAAGATAACAAACAGAGGTTCTTATTTGAAATTGGCCAACTACTTTACTTGGAGAGAACATACCTGAGTAATACCAGCATTAGAGTAGTAAGTTCCTATGCCTATTTAACCAACAGACTCCAAACAACGGGAAAATTGTATACTTAAGAATATTTTGCTAGTCTTAGATTCAATAAAACGACTGATCCTTTTTTTAAACTGCAAATATAAGTTTTTTGTCCTACATTGGTTCCGTTTTTTCTTTTAAGGTCCACAAAACCCTAAAAACTCCAATTAATTAACAATCAAAGCTGACCTAAGCCTACACTGCGATAAGACAATAAAATGCAGCTATAACTCAGGAACAGACTTGACGGATGTTTAGCTTATCAACACAAAACCGCAGCTGATTTGAAGTAAATCGACGGATCGTGACCGAGCCGTTTAATCATAAGCATCTAAGCTAATTAGAGTAGGTCGCGATCCTCTGGGACGAGTAATGGAAATTACGAATGAACCTGCTCGAGGGAAAATTACACTTCGCATGGAATTTCTAGGTACCTAGGATGAGGAGGATGGAGTTCCAAATGCAAGTAAAATCAATTACGGCCTTAAATCTAATGTTAGCCTAACGATGTTCAACATTCCTAAATATGGGCACGGTGCGGTGGTTTACCTATCTCATTCTGTGTTAAATAAATAATGAACAAATATATATTTTTTAAATTGGGTACTTTCTAATTTGGTTTGTGCTTATTATGTTTGTCTAGTCATTTATATTAATCTTTTTAGTTCAATAAACTATGTAAGTAGATAATATAATAAATTATTAGACCAGTAGCGAGACCAGTCGTGGCGTAGTAGAACAAGCGGAACTGTTGACAAGTTGTGAGCTCGATTCGCATTCGAGGAAATAAAATATACAACATTTTCATTTCTTCGATCTGGTGTTGAGATCCACCACTCAACCCGCAATTCCTCCAGAATTTGGCGAAAAGTGGGGAGCGGAATGTCGTAGCAATAAGCTCCCTCTACCTGGCTACATGAAAATACAGCGTGAAGCTGTAAAAAACCTTACAATGGAGCATTTTATTACAAAATAAATAAATAAATTTTAGTCTTGTCTTCATTCCATTCATTATAAAATACGTAGAGTCGTTCAATCAGTTATTAACTATAGCATAAGCCTATTATTATTGTAGTGCTGAGCTGCTGCAGGAATCATACAACTCAATCGCGGACAGGACATCGATCAATTTGATGGCGATGTAATAAGGCGCGAGTGGATGATCATGGAGGAAATATCAGGACTTATCTTAGCGTCTAATCCAAATAGCTGGATGTGAATGCACTGGAGTACGGACTGCAAATAACACACGCTATTGGTTACACTGATTTCTTATATATAAAATGAATATTGTAACTACAGTATTTAATTTTTTTATATAGATAAACAAAACGTTTATTTAGGGACTCTTGGTAAAAAATATGTAGGTATTTAAGTTGGTATATCTAGGCTGCGGCTTTCCAATTCCTAGCATTATGGACTACCAGACAACAGATTAATTTATTATAATTTGCGAAGGCACTGTTCGAGATGGTTATAAATTAATAAATCTATCGAGTATCAGCAATTATACTGTTACATTACGAAGCCCTTGTTCTGGACTGCGAAGCTCTGGCGCGGTTGATCAGATTATCTGCACTCAAGCTCAAGAACGCCGCTTTCACATCCAGTTATTCATTACCAGATCATTTATAATGAAATAAATGATTAATGAAACGGATAATTAAAATTTTATAGATATTGATATTGATACATCCATCAGAGTTGATACGTGTGCCCTTAAAATATATTAGAGCAGAAAATATAATTATGAACAAAAATATTTTATATTGAAAATAATATTTCCACCATATTAACATTTTTCTAATTTAATCTATACTTATTTATATTAAAATATAGTAAAAATAATAAAATAAAGTTGTATGCAATTATTATTAATTAGCTAAGTAACTTTTTGCGTGCGTGCGTGATATCTCATAAATCGAGTAAGTAGTGAAGCAGTCGCGTTTTATATATAAAAGGCTTAACCTGAAGATGATAATCCAGATACGAATCGACGAAGCTTACACGCGCCAGGAAATTAAAGTTGTAGTACAGGAATACTCAGTTTATTTAACCCTTTCCTATTTACATAATCCCATTACCTTTTGAAATGTCTATCAACACCAGAATAAAACTACATATAGTCACAATAAAAGTTTTTTTATTATAGAGACATAGACAGTGGTAAACACGGCCACTTGTCCCTTTGTCTCTTTGTCTCTCTCCAATCTCTCTTATCTACATATGTAGATGTCCATATCATTCGCATAAGGGTGCTGATCTGTATTATCACATCAGGTAGTTTGTGGTCGCACGGTAACTGGTAAGGGTCCATTAGCATACAACTAAATATCTTGATCTGCTGCAGCTTTAGCCGTGGCCATACTTCCGCACTATACTGAATTCGGTATAAACACCGGCTAACGCTGGTGCACGTTTACTTGTTAGCGTGATTCCCAAATGATTACGATCTCCCTGCGTACGGAACTCCATTGTAGCAGAGGCCCTTTCTACGTTCGCATTACCCAAGCCATATTTCACCGCAAGTGACATGCGGACTATTCACAACTAGGTAATTTGAAGTTCACTAGTTTACCTACATACAATATTGTTATTTTCAAGTAAATCTTCTTTTGATGCGCCACCAGATGACAAGCGCAACAACTTTCGCCTTTTATTTATATTAATGGAATGTTTTGTTTATATTAGCGTAATAAAATTAATATTTTTTAATAAAGTTGTATTTTTTAATTTTTTAGTCTTAAGTTAACATGTACATTTTTGTATTCTATAATCATAAAAATGGTAAATAGGAACTGTACCTATAACAAAATAATAGCAATTTTTTTTTAACTCAAATGGCAGGCGTATTGTACGTAAGCTCTGTTTGCTATGTTAATAAGAAATTTCAAATTTACGATTGTTAATAATATTTTTTTAGAACGAATCATAGAAATATAAAAAACTATGACCAAACTATAAAAACTATACTTACCCAGTGCACCCCTACAAATTAAATTATAAAGAAGATGACATATCCAATTATACATATTATATTAGCGAGAAGGTAGGTAGTAGGCACTTGCTGTTTACTCTTGTTCGATCGATTAATCAAGAAACCCATTATCTACGATCAAGAGATAATTGACAGACCCAGATTTTTTTAACAGTTACATTTGCGTATTTTCATTGCTGCTGTAAAATATATACCTAATCCATACAAGCAATAGGCCTTCTTTCTATGTTTAGCTTTGCATATGTAACTTTTCTAATGATATTAAATATTTAAAAATTGAAAATTAAGCCAATATCAACTACAAAAATGTAGAACCAGGTTTTTACATGAAAGTTTACATTAAATACCTACAGTCGTACTAATCACATATATTATAATTTATATGTAAATACAAGGTGATAACTAAGTAAATAAAAAATGCTTAAAACATTTGCCACGCGATTTATCTTAAAATCAAATAGGTTTAATTATAACATTATATAAATAAATATAAATGATATTTAAAGTAAATAAATACAATATCAATCTTGTTTACTGAAATTTGAAATCAGTTATTTACACCAATAACAATACTAGAAACTTATATACGAATACGAATTTGAAAACCTATACAATGCGTAGGAAGACGGCGCCAGTCTTTGTGGGTTATATAGCCTTTAGCAAGTTACTCCATATAATCTATTGACTTAACTGCCCTTGTCATGTTTAACCGGTAATATATTACACACATTGATCAGCTCTGAACGTTCATTTCCACTACATCATTAGAAACTATAATATTTTATGGCATATCATGAAACTAATCACGAAAGTACCAATGTTATTATGTGAAGAATGGTATCGTAAATCTAAATAACTGCAAAATTACAGAGTATTTAGGAAAAACGATGCCGAAGTTCAAAGAGTTAAAAGGCGTATGGGTATGAAATTGCTTGGAGTGGAAGCGGTGTCAGTTGATAAATAAAGAACACGCTGTAGAAATCGTTAAGGAAGGTCACGGATGTCGCAGGCAATTGGAGGCTGTACCCTGACCTATTGGCCGTCGCATTACTCATGTAGATGACAACAGTGTAATGTTAGATTATTAATATTTAATTGAATGTCTACAGAAAGCACGTTTGGTACTCACGGAAGCTATGTCAATAGAATTTTGTGAATAAATTAATATTATTTTCAATGTTGTAGTACCTATAGAATTAATATTGCATTATATATTTGCGTCAATATACTTATTGATAATGAAGTAAACAAATGTATTTTAATTTAATGTAAATATATAATTAAACTCTAATATTATGTAAGATTATTTTCAATGAGTATTCAAGAGTATGCAAAACCAAAATAAATTATCTCCACACTATCTAACCCCAAATTGAATGTAACCTGTATTACGGTGATCAGATACATAAACATACATTTATATTATACTGCATAAGAGATATGGGACACCCAAACTACAACATAATACTGGACTACTCTACATACAATAATCATAGTGCAGTGGGACACCGTCTGACAGTAAGCGAGATACTTTTGGATTTGATCTACACAAACACATACATATTTTTATTTCCCCGCTCTCTGGACAGACGAAACGCGAGGTTATGTAACGCGGGACGTAACTCAACACACAGTGCCTCGTATTCCCCTGAAAGTGTAGAGTGGAATGTCTTAACACTAGAATCCATCCATCTCCATAGAAGATAGAAAAATCTCTCTATTTTTCTTCTATGGAGGTTAAAACGTGAAGCTAAAAAATAATAATCTAAATAAAAATTACCAAAAATACCACTTGACGCCTATTAAGTTTTGAGAGCACGCATTCGTTATACTTGTTCATACAGAGACCGACATGCCGCGATGATTCATTTAGGCTCATACATATGAATGAACTATTCCAGTGACATGATGACCAAGAGCGTAGGAAAGGGGGGGAGGGGGAAGAATATGGACCGTGATTAGTAATATAGATTTTTTTCAAATACCATGCAAAAAATGGTTAAGAAATTAAAAATTGTGCAATTTTTTCACCAACCCCTTGTGTTTTTATATTCTCCAATTTATTCTCCGTATTTGATAATGTAGAATAACGCTGCCTGATTTTTATAGGGTCACAAATTTGAAAACGTTAAAATATTCATCGTAGTTTTCTATTGAAGTTTTGTAACGATATTATACGATATTTTTTAATCACATTATTATACATTTTTGTTTATTATTATAGATATAATTAAACTTTCATAATTATCTATAATAATATACAAAAATGTATGATAGAGCTACAAGCCTTATTTATTTTTTAGTTATTGAAAAAAAAAATACCTACCATAGACTACGCAACTATTACTGTATTTTATCAAATAATCTGTGATATAAATTTGAAAGATTATTGCTGTTTTTAATATCAAGAGGTAATTGAATACAATAAATATGAAACATTCAAAAAAAATTGTTATTGATGTAAATAAAGGTGTCATAAATAAACATATTTACGTAACAGGCGATTTTTTATTATAAGAATGATACAATTCTTACTTAAAGTACAATATTAATTGAAATGGAACTAAATGTTTTTATTACATAATTTTATTACAGATGGTATATTTTATATTATATAAAATATTTTAAAATTTCAAATACAAATAGCAATATCTAAACGTTTCTTCACAATGGGCTCGTAACTTTATACGTCACATACATGTGTGTGACAAAAATGGTGCCCGTTTACCAGCTGGCACTTATTTTCTGATCACAAAAATCAACATACTGCTTTTTAAGTGTAGTGGTATGGCGTCTGTCTTGGATTTAGTTAAACATTACCAACGTTCTATTGAAAAATATGCGAATGATGAACAAAAGGTAAGTTGTGAGTTTAATGTGCTGAATGATGTTTGCGAAAATCCTCCGATATGTAATTTAATAATAAAATCTGCACCACAAATAAATTTGAAAAGGATAATTACTTGTAGGCTAACAAAGGATTTATACGTATTATTACCTTATAGCAAAGACAAGAAGTCGTTAATTAATATTTTTACACTAAAATATCTAATATGTTTCAAGAAAATATATCACTTTTTAATAAGATATTTATTATTTGCACACAAAAGTTAAAAAATATTTTAGCAAAAAATTGTTTAAATATTTTTATTACGATATACCACATAGTTCGGTAGAAATCCCTATTGTAAACAATAAAATTCGTGTCATCCTTTTTCTTATGTCAACTTTATCTTCCATTATACTTTGCACGATTCAATAAGCCCACTTAGCTCAATAACAAAGAAAAAGTAGCCTCACGCTCACTAAAAATTGTAATCTTAAATCATTATTTTTTCTATTTCATTATTATTGTCAAATTTCAGATTTTAAAATGTATTGACAAATTATACAACCTGGATGTTAAAGTCCAACATTTACAAGAGACAGGTGTAGGTAGAACTGTAAATGCCTTAAGAAAAGAAGCAGGAGATGTGGGCCAAGCGGCCCGAGCCCTTGTTTACAAATGGAAAATGATGGTAGCAGCTGAAGAAAGTGACCAAGAAGATCACAATACTGATTGTGAGCATAAAACAAAATTTTAGTTGACCAAAATATATTTCGTTTTGTGCATGCTATTTATGTATATGTAACTATAAGGTTGAACAATAAAAATATTTTTTTATATTTCAATTTCAATTTTTTTAGCTTCATGATGAATTCCGCATATAGCAGGGTAGGCAGAGGAAACCTACTATTAGGACACACCATTGCCTTCATCCCACCCAAATGTCAAGATATTGTGTATTGAGGTGTGGATATCTACACCAACTTTCTCATCATCAGTTTTGCTACCAGAGTGCGGAAATGAAAATAATTCATGTTAACAATCACATGCTGTGCGGCTGTGCCATGACGGTATTCCTTTTAATATGAGCATTATTTGCTAGCTACTGATCACAATGGACATGAAAATGAAAAAAGTTACGACAACTACTCCAGTGAGTCCAGGAGTAAACATAATAGACATGAGAAGTCGGACAGATCACAAAACCCTGAAGATAAATCACATAAACATACAAATGGAGATTATGTCCATAAGAGAAAATATCAAAGTAGTGAGGTAAGTTCATATATTTAAATCTAATATTAAGACAATCCATTCTTAAATTTTTGAGATATTGTGTATTGACTGGTGGAACTCAACCCTGTGCTTTCTTTTCTTACCAGAATGAGGAAATGATAAATTATATTATCTTAAATGGAAATTTTATCCACAATATATAAAAACACTCCATTCTCTTGTTTCTACATAAATTCATAATTGCTTGTTAAGTAGCAGAATACAATACAGTACTGTGCTGAGATTGAGAAAACGAATAAAATTAATTCTTCCAATTGGGAATCATTAGGAGAATGAATTGGGAATCTTGTTTACAATTAGACTGCCACTATGGCCTAAATTACTACACTGTCACTAAATTATTTAAAAACTTGGTTCTGCAGAAAACATACCAAATGTAAGTAGATCCCGAAATTCTTATAAAAGAAATTATTTTAGTTTAAATACTATGTTTATTTTCTCGGTAGGAAGAGGAACCTGATACAAAAAAATCTAAATACTCAAGTGTAAAAGATAATGGCTACAAGATAAAAACGGAAACCAAAATAAAATCGGAGCCTGTAGAAAGTGAAGACAGCCACGACGATAGTTCACAAAGTGACAGTGAAAGCGAAAACTCACTTACTTCTGAAGAAGAAAGGAAACCAGACATAAAACGAAAACCGGAAAAAGATGAGAAAGTAGAAAATCATAGATCATCAAGTCATTCAACTAGTAGTAAAGATAAATATAAGCACGAAAGTCATACAAAAACATCGAAAGACAAACAAAATGAATACCCAGAAGAAAGACATTTGTCTGACAAATCAAAGGATAAATCACATCAGTCCCACACACATAAAAATTTCAGAGAGCATGAGAGAAGTTATGAAAAGAAAGAGAAAGAACAAAGGTTGGAAGATAAGAAGGAATCAAACAAACATACAGACAAACATAAAACCAGCTCAGATAAACATAGATCTAGTGAAAGTTTAGAGAAGCAAAAAGGTAGTAGTACTAGTATTGAAAAACACAAGCCCAGCATTAGTGCTGATAAACATAAATCTAGTAGTAGTCATACAGACAAACATAAATCAATCAGTGCTGAAAAACATAAGAGTCATTCAGAAAAAAGTTCAACTCATTCACATAAAAGTTCTAGTTCAGAAAAGAGTTCAAGCAAATTAGATAAAGATAAACACAAACATCTATCAGAAAAAGAAAATAGTGAGAAACACAAGTCAAAAGAAAGTAGTAGTAGTAGCAGTAAAGATAAGCATAGTTCTTCTAGTAAAGAAAAATCAAAAGACAAAAGTTCCTCTAGAGAAAAAGATTACAATAAGAGTGAAAGGAAACATTCGTCAAAAGATAGTGAAAAGAAAGATGATAAAAGAAAGTCAGATAGTGATAATGATAAAAGTAATAAGAAAAGTAGACATAAATCAAGTTCTAGTAGTAAGTCTAAGAATGAGGAACCAAAGAAGAAACACAGCGAAGATGATGATGATGATGGCATCGACTGTGGCTCCGGTTAGTTTATTTTTTTATTTTTCTTAGTTTACACTGTATCCTGCTTTATGCGAATTAACCTGGAATATGATGTTTACATGTAATATTGCATTGAAATATTGAGTAATTTTACTTACAGTTTTTTATCTGTGGCTCCGGTTAGTTTATTTTTTTATTTTTCTTAGTTTACACTGTATCCTGCTTTATGCAAATTAACCTGGAATATGATGTTTACATGTAATATTGCATTGAAATATTGAGTAATTTTACTTACAGTTTTTTATCTCTCTCTCTCTCTCTCTCTATCTCTCTTCAGTTTTATATTATTAGTATAGATTGTGAAACACAAATGTCTTATAAAAATATATCTTACAGGTGCAAGTTTTGCAGAAGCACTAGGTATGATCAGTCCAGCAAAACCTAAGAAAAAACCTTTTTCTAAAGATAACACTATGTCACCAAATGATGATGTGAGTGAATGTTAACTACTTTTATAAAATATATTTATTACTAGCGAACCGATCATGGTTTTGCCCACTTGTGATACACAATTATTTTCGTGATCTAATAACATTTTAATTTTAAAGACCTACATTTATTTTGCACGCATTATCCCGCGCACAGCAGGGTAGTCAGAGGGAACCTAGCGTTAAAACACTCCGATACCCACTCCGTCAAATTCCGGAGGCATTGCGTGTTGAGTGGCGACACTAAAGCGAAGAAATGAAAATATAAATGTAAATACATATTTCGTTCCCTCGAGCGGAGAATGAACCCACAAACGTCGCGTTACAGTCACACCCTTGTGCTACTGCGCCAGGACGGCCTCGACTTAACATTTTATTATTTCAATTATTTATGATTTATTTAAAATGTGTATAATAAAATTATGTTTAGTCTTTTATTATTTTCATCTGTTCGACCTACTTTTGGTGTCGGATTAGCTTGAATATTTACATACATGCTTAAATTTGAGGCCGTCGAGCGCACTGTAATGGGTTCGTTTCCCATTCTAGGGAAATTTTAATTTCCTCATTCTGATAAAGAGTCAAGGGCTTTTTGGTGTACCATTAAATACACAATTTTATCGTCGG
The DNA here is from genome assembly GCA_036379175.1 of Heliconius cydno galanthus. Lineage (NCBI taxonomy): Eukaryota > Metazoa > Arthropoda > Insecta > Lepidoptera > Nymphalidae > Heliconius > Heliconius cydno. Next base: position 156,785 of record JAKRZM010000542.1, on the reverse strand, counting down.
AAAATCAAAGGAGTGTCTTAACCTTCTACTCTGCCACTATTTGCATTCAAATCTAATGACATTACTATATTTCCATTGCCTAAAATATTTTCAAACACCCTAACTAAAATATATTTTTAAGCGTATTTTTTTTAATAATCATTTATTTTATTTACAGTTAAGTCCGGCTTCATTACTAGCGCCCACAGCTAAACTAGCGCCATTGCCGATGTTAGAGATAACATCTTTACCTGAAATTAATCCGAACTATCGACCTCGACCGCCGCCCAAGTTCCTACCTCATTTTACTGATGAAGACGCCATAAGTGCTGGTATATCGTCTAAAAACCAAAGGTAAGACAATTGTAGAACTGAAAAAAAAAACATAGCCTCACCTAACTAGGGTTAAGACATTCCGGTCCCATCAAGACACTTCCGCCGTTACCTAAGCGAGTAATCTCGATTACTTATAGACTTAAACATTTTCCTTTGTAAATAAATTTTGACATATTTCCTTGAGTTAATTATTATTATTAATCTAAACATTTTCCTTCCCTTAGCATATGAATAATGATTTGAATAATATAAAATTATAAGGTATTATTAATAAATTTTATCAGTTTTAATAGCAACTTGACCAAAATGTTATAAAACAAAATTGTCATAAAATTTTATTGTAAAACAAAAATATTTTACTGGTATCTTGATGACTAAATTAAAAAATGCATTTTATAATTATTTTTATTATTATTATTTTGTAATGAAATTTCAGAACTAAAGTATACTCTGGTAACAAAGTGTTTGGAAAAATTACTACATTATATGAAATGTGTGTGCAGGTACTGCAAGAACATATTGATGGTAAGTTCATAATTGACTGTTTTGTTAAAAAAATGATACATTTTATTGTAGTGTTTAAATATACATATATAATACATATTTACATTAATGATATAGTATTAAAGTATGCAAGTGTTATTTTTCTCATTTAAGGTTAATTATTTTTTTACATAGATCTCTTCTTGGTACTCTCGTCTAATCCAAGACTGGTTGGTCCTCCCCATTTGGTTATTTCATGATCCAACAAAACCCAAAGTCATATGATACAGACCATATATGTAGATAATATATTTATTAATACAGAAAATCTTACAAATTTTTATACATTTTATTCTAGCTCTCGAGTACACAGGAGGAGTTCCATATGAAATACTAAAACCCATAGTGGACAAAGCGACACCACAACAATTATTTGTATTGGAACACTACAATCCTTATTTAATGGAGGACACCGACCATTTGTGGCAAAAATGTTGTGAAAAGAACTTTAGGAACAAGAAGAGAGAAGAAATGGAAACTTGGCGTGAAATGTATATGGTAAGATGTTTTTTCACTTATAACGTAAAAGCTTACCGCCCAACTTTCGAGACATATTACATACATTTTGAGCGACGTAACTACCGCGGCGGTTTATCTTGTCACCAGAGAGGGGAAATGAAAATAATTCATTCCATCTCTACTCACCCCTATGGGAATATAAATAAATATAATAAAATCAATCAGCTTCACACTGTATCCCGCACTCAGTAGGGTAGGCAGAGGGAACCTAGTGCTAAGACGCTCCGTTCCCCACTTTCTGCTGTATTCTGGAGACATTGCGTGTTCCGCTATTCGAACTCAACGCCGAACTTAAAGGCAAGCTAAGACGTGAAAATAAAAATTTAAATAAATATTTTATTTCCTCGAGTGGGGATCGAACCCACTAACAGTCGTTTAACTACTTGTACCCCTGTGCCACGATTGGCGAATGGAATATATTTATATGTTTTTTGTTAATGTATTTAGCGTCATTCAAATGTAATTAGTCCTTCAAATAAGAAATAAAACCTAAATTACAACATCAATAACTTTTGATTTAGGACAACTCTTACCAAAGCACTATAAAAATAATTTAATTTATAAATAAACAACTTATTTATATTTCCAGCGCTGTCAAGAAGAACAGGAAATAAAGCTGAAATCGCTGACTGCTAATATTAAAATAGCTCAGGAGGCAAAGAAAGCTCCTATTAAACAAACAAAAATGGCGTACGTTGACTCCGTTGTCAAACCACCACGGAATGTACTTAAGAAACAAGTAAGTAATTACTTTTTAAGGATCCATAGCTCTAGCGAAAAAACTGTCTCTATAGGTTTTGATCTTCTTATTAACGCATCCTTTTATACGTAGGAGCCCTCAATAGATATATGAATACGACTCCCACTCGAAGGTGTAAATTATTTTCATTCCTTCGCTCTAGTGAGACTAAAAAGCATGGCGTTGAGTTTCGCCACTCAATAAACAATATCTCGACACTCGCCGACATAATTATATTCATTTCTTTTTATTTTAAACTAGGCTCAGCACGGTACAGCATTCGCAGCGACTGCCAGTCCCGCAGCGCGAGTGGCATCCCTAGCGGCAGCTCCCAACGTACTCAAAGGGGGTAGGGCGGCCCCCATGCCGGTCACCACCTCGTCTTCGTCTTTTAAACCTAAGAAAGCCCCATTAATGGCGAAGGCATTACAATTTATGAGAGGCAGGAAGCGATGATTGATTTGTTTAACTATATGTATATAGTTTTATTTATAAAACGTGTTATTTTTACACTTAGATGGTAACCTACCTACCTTAAGGATATTTTTTTTATTTTCGTGTGAATTTACTAAGAGTTCAGCCCAATATTGGGGACATTGCGTGTTGTCTGGCGGTATTTAACGGTGTGTGTTTTTTAGAAAGATATTTAAAGAGGAAATGAAAATAAAAATGCTCCAAGGAAGAATCGAATCTGCAACCTTCCTATTTACAGTCAGCCGCTGTACCGCTGTGCCCCGAAGACCTTATTTTCTATTAAAAAAAAATATTTTACTTTTGCTTATATGTGGATCCAAATTATGCAATTTTAAAGGTTTTTTTTATAAAATCTTCATTATTTTATAATATGCTTCAAGATAATTTTTAACATTAGGGAAATCATTTTTTTTACATAAAGTTTTACTTACTACTGTACAATAAATATGTTTTCTACATTAAACTTAGATGCAAATATACTAAATATGTACATTTTAGCACCATTTTGATGCTAGTTAAATGTTTTGTCAACATAGTATTGCCCTTCTTACTTTGTACCATCTATGCAACGGCTTGTCTTAACTTACTTTTATAAAATTAAAAACTGACCTCACATATAACAGCGCTTCACGCTGTATCTCGCATATAGCAGGATAGACAAAAGGAACATAGCGTTGAGACAATGTGTTCACCACTATACCGCTAATCTTCAAGAAATTACGAATTGTATAGCAAAACTGAACGCCACGCTGTTTTGTCGGTGCCAGACCAAGAAAATGAAAATACTTAATTCCCCCGAGTGGAAATCGAACCCCCTACCCGTCACATTTAGAGTCAGATACTGTCGTTGCACAATGACTTGAAAATAATAATTGTCACCTTTTTAGATTCTTAGCTCTGTGGTCCCAACGCGTTTAAACAGTTTACAATTTTTCGTTAGTTTACAACTTCACGAAAAAAAATATGAACTGTATTTATAATCTTACGGTGACATATATACTATAAAAATAGGGCTGTCCTATTATAGTCATTTTCTTTCGTGTAATACATTCACCTTTTACATCACATGGAATAATAAATATCACTATATATTATTTTTAAGATAAAATAATAAAAAAATATTCATTTTAGATTAGTATGTGAAAATAACATTATTTTATTTATATTTTATACCTTTATTATATAAGTTCCCCAGGTCTACAAAGAAATAAAAAAGAATAAAGTATCTAACATTACTTGAATTATTTTATTATAATTTGTTATGAAATTTTAATATAGCATTCTACCTTGGTGTCACTTATAACTCTATATGTCAAGGCCTATAGCTGGTCTTTTCCACAACGCTCATTTAAATTAACAAAGCAGCAAATGAATCGGTTTACCAATATAATTTTAAATATGTTGTTTTCATTATTTCAAAGAAATAAAAAAACCGGTTAAGTGCAATTCGGACTTACTTACCGAGGGTTTCTTACCAATTTCACTATTGTAGATTAACAGCAGGAAGTACTTGTAAGTGTAAAGTATGGGTTAAGTGAGCTACAAATATAATTTTATAAATCTTTTTTGTGAGTGACATCAGTACGGAACCCTAAAAAGATATCGAAAAAAATTATAATGAATGAATGTCGTCTGACTATGTCTATTCTATCGATTTAAAATTAACATTTTATCTTAAGATGTAAAGGATATCAGTTTTTACACTTAGCTGTACTGTTTATATTTAATGAAATTTTAATTCTTAAAACTCCTCAATTACATTTTATCTGTTAGTAAATGGTGTTTAAATAGACAATATGAAAAAAAATTAATAGAGAGTATTTCAACAACTGATTTTACAATTTTACATAATATTATATTGATAGAAATATTTTAACACAAGTAGGTATGATCTTTAATGATGAATAAGCTGCGTGACTAAATCAACGCTTTACTTTCAGTAAAATACTTACACAAACATAAGTTCTATATTAAGTTTTTCTTATAGGTGCATGCTGTATTTGTATGCGCATATATGAAGGTAGGCAAAGGGAACCTAGTGTGATGGCATTATTCCTCATTTGTTGCCCAATTTTTGAAACATTGCTGAGTTGTGTAACTCAAGGTCACACTTGAGTTGTTCTTGTTACCAGAGACAAAATGAAAATATTTCATTCCCCCCGAATAGGAATCAACCCACAACCGTCGCGTTTACAGTCAGTCACTGTGCCGGTGGCTTCACATAATATACACTGAGTTTATTGTAAATATTGAATAGAGCTAGAAAATTCTTGTATCATTTTTATTAATTAATGTTTTTAGACTGTATTAGTTTAAGTATTTGTAATAATTATTATCTTTGTTCCTGTACTACACCAAAAAGGATGTGTACAGATTAAAAAATTAGAACAATTTTTTTTGTTATTTAATGTTATTGTCTTTAACAGACTTCTGTAAGAAAAGGTTATCAATTCAACTGTTTCTTTTTTTGGGATTATAGAATGTACTTTTAAAAAATGTGACATACTTTTCAATAATATGAAAACTTCAATTAGTTTTGTTTTCTGACTTGCGTTTGTTTTAAATATTTTGCTACTTAAAAAGCTTAATTAAAATTGTGTGATTTTTTAAATTAGTTTATAGCATTTTACACTATTTCAGAAGAAAATTTCAAAATAATCATCTAATTAAACTATATATTTAATCAAGAATTTAAATAGTCTATTAGCTTTAGGTGTTTTAAACTTTTACTTTTGTCTTTTCAAATTAGAAGACACAAATGGGTTATAGTGACAAGCAGTCTCAAGTAAAAAGTGAGGTAGAAGTATATTTTTATAAACATTAAACTTATATGATAATATACATGTTAGTTACAATATTTTAATTAATTAGTTGAGATTTCATTGTAGAGTTTAAAAATTATCTACATATAGATTCAATTGATTGATCAATGTCCAAAATATTGATGATTTTTGTTATTTGTACTTTGTTTCAGGAAATATATCTATAGTCTAAAATAAAAAAAATCATAGTTGATAATGATTATACATAATAGTTACCCATAAACATTTTGTTTTTAGTACAATACAGATATCAATTCTTCAAGGAATATAGTTATTATCTACAAAACTATATATCACATTACAATGCCATCATTTTATTGTAAATACACTTACGTTTTGAATTTTATATCGATTTTTTATTGCCTTTACACTGTGTCCCACATATAGCAAGGTAGGAAATGTAGTCACTATTCTTCAATTTCTACATAATTTTCCAGACAATGCATGTTGAGTGGCTGAACTCAACATCATTCTTTGGTTCTTGATTGATTGAAAAAATGCAATGATATTTTTCATAGCAAGGTAATGAAAATATTATTTTTCCGAATGGGATGCATACCCACAGCTTTTGCGTTTTTAGTCAGAGGCTGTGTCAGTCGAATGCTGCATCACAACAAATCTTAATTAATAAAGAACCACTTGAATATTTCGAAATTTAGACTTGAGTTGTTTCTCATAATCTGTATTAATTATTCTTTGACATTGATATAAAGCTAAAAATTTAAGATTCTTATAATATTCTGATATTATATCAACTACACCAGGAGTTATATTTTGTATCCTAGAGAGACTTAGGCTATTTAATGAAATCATTGACGGGCAACTAAGAGTTTTAAGTAGTGCTAATTCAGTAAAATGTGTATTATTCCATAGTTGTATATGATCAATGCTTTTCAAATATGTCAGTGAAATTAAACCTTTGTCAGTTAAATTTTCACATCTTATTACAGCTAAATCTTTTAATAGTGGGCATTTAGACATTAATTTAAAAGTATTATCATCAATAGAATCACCACCATATATATGTAAGGTTTCCAATATATTCATTTGAGATATAATCAACTCCTTCATAAAGCTTATTTCTAAATGTTTAATTTTTTCAATAAAAATATGGCTTAAATGATTACAACACAATAAAGTATCACAACTAATTGTAGGAAGGCCAAAGTCAGATAAAGCTAAGTATTTCAGTTCCTTATATAGATTAAATTGAATCAATAAATCAACATTGTTTACTAATAATATAGAATTTTTTAAATTTATCTTTTTTAACCTTGGCCACTGTAGAATGTCATCTTCGAATTCTTTACTTAGTCTACACATAACAAGTTCTATGCTTATTAAATTCTTACATTGTTCTATCACAGACTTTATTGTGGAGTAACAATATACATATTGAATTTTTATACAATAAATATAGTCTTTATGGGATGATATTATGTTTAAATTTTTTTCGTTCACTTCAGTTTGACCTGGTTTACCTGAATATACTAAAACAATACGTCTCCAGATAGCTGGATCTAGAGCCAATTTTCGCCACCGTCTGCACACATTTTCACAAGACAAAATACTATCCAAAGGTAAATATTTGAATATATGAATTAATAGCTCATCTGGTAGCATGTTAATTTTTTCGGCAACTTGATTTTCATCATTAGGGATGGTCATTTTTTAAATAATTATCTGTAAAACTATAAACGAAACATTAATTAAAATATAGTAAAACAAATACACGAGTACGATGTAAGTAAATTGACATTTCTCACCTGGTTATATAGTAGATAGGTACTTGCTTGTTGGTCAAATGAATAGTAAGAAACTACGTTGCATTTTGTTTAATGATATGCAAATCATTGTAATATCTATTTTTGTATTAGACAAATTGTAAACATAACATTACAATTTGTAAAACATTTAACAAACAGTTGTCTATGGGCAAATAAATTCATAAAACTAACGTGTACTCAATATTGCCAACCTTAAGAAGATATCTTAAATATACAGTAGAAAACAACAAAATACAATAATTATATTTTATTAATAATAATATAACTACTTTTAGATTTATAAGGAAAAAAAAGTTACAATGAAAAGATCTAAGCAAGTTAATTTTATTAAAATTATTAACTTTGTCAACATTTTCGATTTCGCGGCTTTCTGCATTTACGTTTATTTTTTAGAGTTAAGTACGAAAAAAAACAACCAAGAACCAGTACCAAGGCAAAAATAGTCAATCTACTAAAAAACAGTAGAGCTAGCAACACTGCGTGTACTATTCTAGCTATAATAAAGAAATACAAATGAAGAATTGTCTATAGATTTTGTATTAGCTCAATGTATATTTATATTATTACACATATATATTTTATATATTTATAGCTAACTCCTATGAAATGTAACATAATAAGATTATATTGCTTTACATTTTTTTAAACAACAAATTAAAAAAAGTACAGAAAGATTGAACGAAAATTGCACGCAAGCTGTACATTTTTTCGTACATGAAAGTTGCGCATTAGAAAGAGACAGCACACCCGCATGATCACCGTTCGTGATTATTTGTCGCTGTCTATGTCTAATGTCTATGATCACTGTAAAGTGTAAATTGTAATCACTTTCGTGGAGTCAGCTAGTCGTTGTCGGGCTCGATTCGCAGTCCGTCGGGGCGGGTCGTCTCTGCAGGTTGTTAATTGTATTCGTGAATTTGTGTATTTTGATTTAATCGTAGGGCGACCCGATACCTCACCGGACTTAAGTACTTAAACCAGACAAAATGTTACACCTTAAGAATATCGCAAAATCGGTTGTGCCGCCTCTCAAAAATACCATCCAAAATGAGGCAGTCAATAATATGCTAAGGATCACGCCTGCAGCAGTAAACGTTTGTTGCCGTACCTACGCAAATCATGATATCCCAGACAGGCTCAAAGACATACCGACCAGTGCTAATCCCAGATTTTTTGACATGGTTGAGTATTTTTTCCATCGGGCGTGTCAAGTAATCGAAGACAAATTAGTTGAGGACATGAAGTCGAGAGTTTCAATTGAAGAGAAAAAGAAGAAGGTGGCCGGTATCCTCAAACTTATGCAGCCATGTGATCACATAATCGAAATCCAATTCCCACTGAGACGTGATTCCGGCGATTACGAAATGATTTTAGGATATCGGGCACAGCATTCTTCACACAGAACCCCAACAAAAGGAGGTAGGCACTATTAAATCCATTCCTCGCTACTTACATCACCGCGAATCCCGCTGTCTTACTTATTGTTAATGGGGATTTTTTATTTATAGCACAGAAGACACGTGATTTCGCCGACCGTAATGTTACGTAGATAACCAAAATCTGTTTAAGCATAACCTCTTTGGCCCCCTGCAGGTGTATTATAAACTACAAAAAAGCTTAAATTACCGTATTGCCAATAAAGAAAAGTAAAAAATGAAATATTCTGGATATTTTTGCTCTAATTAAACGTATAATTTATAATGATTATTAAGTTCCGATGTAGACATAGAAAAAAATATAATTAAACTGACAATCTATACATTGTAATATAATTTCTATCGTAAAAATTAATAACTATTACCTAATTTTAGAAATCATATGCTAGCATATGGCTTAGTTGTAGAATCTGCGACCTCTGTCTAGCAATTAGTTAGACTTAAGTAGACGATATTGAATAAACAAATCTGGCAAAATTGTTAACTATGATTGCATTAGAGTACGGACTTATCTTAAAGGTTCTAAAAGATTTTTCAATTTTATATGTATTGTATTTTGGAATAAAACTCGATATTACTTTTTTTTAATAAAAAGCCATTGCCCACACTAAAAAACTTATTGGATTAGTCACAAATAGGTACTTATAGCTATATAAAAATTGATTGATATTATGACTTGAAAAACTATTTTAAATAGTACTTTGTTCCATATTTTTCCCATAGAATATAAAAATATAAATTCGCATATATATATTTTTAGCATAAATTTTGGTTGAACTACAAATCATGGACTAGATTACGAAATTTTTTGTTTTAATTCCTAAAAGTCGTCGCTGATACATTTTCTTAGTAATAACTAAATTATGATCATTTCTTTTTTATTTATCGTCCTGATTGGTTATTAGTTATAACATAGATAATAAAAACACTTAAATTATAATATTTTGTATAAACTTTTGTAACTTTTGTAAATGATAACCAGATCCTTAATTAAAACATGAAATAATGATTAGGCAATATGCTATTTATCTATTTTTAAAAATATGATCTTATATAGGATTATAATATGGATTATAATCTTATGTTTTTTTAACCGATGATCCATAGATAGATATATGTATTTTATTTAGATTACCAAATTAAATATTAAACACTGGCCAAGGTCGAGCCGTTTTTCCGTAGCATTACCTAAAAACCCCAAAAAATCAGGTTTGTTAGATGGGAGCCCCCTTAAATATTTATTTTATTCTGTTTTTAGTATTTGTTGTTACAGCATCATAATATGTGAAAATTTCAACTGTCCAATTTATTAAAGTTCGTGATATAGGTTACAGCCTGTTGACGACGTACAGACAGCGTAACGACAACAGTAATACGTTAAACGTTTTACCTTTTAGACTATAGAGCTAAATGAAAATACTTCATTTATAATATACTGCCAATTTGCGTGACAAACGAAACCATTTTGTGTTAAATTCGAAACTTAAGAAAAAGAAATGAGAAGTAGAGAAAAAAGAATAAAAAGAATTTTAAAATTCCCAAAAAGGTATTGAGGATTAACATTGTTATAGTTTATTGTATGTAGAGACTTATAGGATCAACAGCTGACAAGGCTTCATTTTACATTTCAATTCTTTAGTTTTTGTTAGATGTTGCATTTTGGTCTTCGTTGGATATTAAAATAAAAAATATGGAGCAAAAGCTTACTAGATAAAATATATTTATAACGCTTTGTAGAAAAAAAAGACACATTTCTAATAATTTTGGGTTCCATTTTAATGGCCGAAAATATTATTCTAAGGACCATTTTATATTATAACATTGATCCTAAAATATTCTCAATAATTTTACTAATTACATAATTTTCTGATATAAAATGTTCGAAGGAAATTTTATAAAACATATTATTGTGCTTAACTTACACATTTAAAAGATTAATTTATGCAATAAACGAAACAATTGCTCACATCCGCGCTCGTGTTTTATGACCGCTAACGAGAAAAACTATTTTATCAACATGAAATACGTCTAGGACCGAAAAACATATTTAACATAAGTCACATGATTTTTCAACTATGATCTATATATATAAAATCGAAAGGTCACTCACTCATCACGAAATCTCAGAAACTACATGTGCTAGGAATCTCAAATTTTGCATAGGAGTTATTTATAGGACGTAGGTGCTCCCTAAGAAGGGAATTTGTAATATTCGACTCCTAAGGGGTTGTTTTTGTTCTTGTATGAAACTTCGTTACTACAAATGCTAGCAGTCTCAAATTTTGCATGGACGTCACTTATAGGACGTAGGTACTCATGGAGATAGAAATAAATAATAACGTAGTTCACGCTGGCGAAGCCGCGGGCTGGCCGCTAGTATTATATATATCTACTTATTTATTTTCAAAATCTGTAAATAACAATAAAATTGTAAATTTCATATAGTACTTGTCACTTGATATTTTTTATTTTATATCACATAAAAATAGCAAGGAGTTGATTGGCTTATACAGAGTAAGCAGATAAAACCCACGTAGTGTTTACAGTGGGCCGATGGTAACAGGAGGCGCGGCTGTGACGTAGTCGGGGGCGTCACAGCGTTATACAACCAGCTTAAATCCAATTGTTACCTTATATAATATACTAAAAACTAACACAATATATTTGCCAATAATTTGCAAAGGTACAAAATGAATGAGTAAACTAGACCTATTAGCTCTTAGCTTAGCGGTCACGTTGCAAAACGTCTGTATGACATCACCAATCTGTTGCTATGTTTAGATATGATAATAATAATCACTTAGGATATGCCTTATCAAAATAAAAAATACTTTTATCAATCAAGTGAAAGGAAATTGAGAATGATTGGTTTGATAAGCTTCTATAAACATCTGAATTGATAGTAACGTCATCGACTATTTAAATTGTAAGTAGGTATGTTTTTAGTCACATTTATTTGAGCATTGGTAGCGTAGATAAAAAATAAAAAATATTTCATAAAACCTCCCAACAGTTATTCAGCCTAATGCATCGTTGTAATTTCCTAAGGATCTTCATTAATAGTAGACGTAGCATGGATATAAGAATTCTTGCTTCTTTGATTTTTAAAATATAATTTGACTTTCATTCCTCAATTTCTATAAATTTATCGTGTATAGCGCGAGAATGCAAAGCTGCAATTTAGTCAAATCCTCCAAAAAAACATTTGTAATATAAACTTATCCTCGTGTATGATTTAAAACAACTTTTTTTTATTGTAAAAGTTTAAAAATATTAAATGAAGAAATGAATGCGCAAAAAGTTGTAAGGATTCTAACTTAGAACACTTGTGTTTATTCCAAGGACAGCTTCATTTGGTAAATATTTACGATGAAAATTGTGTACGTGCCATCTCCATAAATTATTAAATTAGAAATTGCCATGTAGGAAAGTAAATAATAAATATTATCTTATTTCGCAATTCCCTTTTTTTCTCTTTACTAATATTATTATTGATTAAATATACTAACGAAACATAATGATAAAGAAATATTATTTTTAATAAAATATTTATTAATATTAGGAATATGTGCTCATTAAAACTTATTCTTAATTTATTATAATAATATGAACGTAGCAATTGTTACACCTGATTAAACTATATGTGTGCAGATGATCTACGCAGTTTTTTTTCTAGTAGGAGCACAATATGCAATCGCTTCTCGTTTGTAATATTTATATCGCGACGACATTCGATAAAATTCTTACGTAATTTGTTTATTGGTGGTCACTATGTGAACTTCAAAGGACAAAACGCCAAGTCTTCTTATCCTAGTAAAAATAAGAAATGGCGGGTTGAATGAATGAAAGCAATGTAATTTTGACATACCTACGTGTTAAATATTTTTTTCTTCCTTTCAACAGGTATTCGATTCTCAACCGACGTGACAAGAGACGAAGTAAAAGCTTTGTCAGCCTTAATGACCTTCAAGTGTGCGTGCGTGGACGTGCCCTTCGGCGGCGCCAAGGCCGGTATCAAGATCAATCCTAAGGAGTACTCTGAGCACGAGCTCGAGAAGATCACAAGACGATTCACTTTGGAACTGGCCAAAAAGGGATTCATTGGTATGACATTTTGAATTATTTATAAATTTGCCGTTAATTATTATAGCAACACTGGTTTTTAAGTATGTACCTAAAAGCTGATATTAATAACCATTTTTCTTCTTCTGCAATTCTCCAAAGGTGTCCAGATGCCCTATTATTATAATAATATATTATTTGACATTATTTTATAACGCTGTCTCTCTTAAATAGCTATTACTACAATAAAATACCCTTGAAAATGATCCAATACTTTAATAAACGTAGCTGTTTTGCTAGTTTCTAAAAAAAGCACGGAACTAATTTTAGTATGGTTCGGGACAGTATTCTAAGTATTTTAGATTTTATAGAAATAAATATTTCTACAAGTCGTATATTTGTGATTTAGTTAAAAACAATGTAATAGTTGTAATTTCACTATTCTCATAAAAAATAATTTATTATATACTTAACGTTGTATTTTTATTGTTAGCTTAAGTAGATATATAACTAAGCTACGACATGTACGTACATATTTATGTTTACTATATCAATTGCAATATCACGACTTAGAACAATACTGTGAAATTAAATATGTACATATTTATTTATTTTCATGTGTATATGTAAATATTATGCTCTAGCTAGGCTCTAGTCGTTTTTATTTTGTAATGTTTTATTTATACTATCAAGCCGTTCGCGGCTTTGCCCACTTGAACTACCTACATTGAAAAGTGAAATTGTATCCAAATCAATAAAATAATTATTTATAACAATTTTGCAATTTTTAAAAAATGGTATATTATAACCTTTATATACTCGTATACTCGTAAACCTATTGAAGTAAAACAAACACTACATGTTAGAGGATGTTAGAGGAAGCTGGAAAAAGCCGATTCTCAGATTAACGTGAACAAACGCACAGATAGATGGGCTAATATTTTAAAAAATATTGCTTTTGGTTCTATTACGTTAGTAAATGCCACCTAACATTTTGTCTTATAAATCAGCTTCACGCTGTATCTCGAACACAGCAGGGTAGGCAGAGGGAACCTAGTGTTAAGAGACTTCGTTCCCCACTTTCTACCGAATTCTGGAGGCATTGCGTGTTGAGTAGCAGAATTCAACGCCGCGGTTTGCCTCGACACCAAAGCGAAGAAAATGGAAATATAAACGTAAATAAATATTTCAGTTCCTCGAGTGGGGATCGAACCCACAACCGTCGCGTTACAGTCACACCCTTGTGCCACTGCGCCACTACGGCCTATAATATTTTGTTTTATAAATCTTCGATCTATTACGATTTTGATTACCTAATTCGAGTTTGATGAAAACATTCCCTACAGTCAATAACCGTTCGATGGAAATTGCTTAGAGCGTAGTAAATTGCTTATCAACAGTCAATTCCTGAGCATCTCTCTTATCTAATAATTAACATTCATCACACATCACAATCTAATAAGTGATAGCTGATATCTTGGAATTTACGAATTTATGGATTTTTACTGTAATGATAGCGTTAATGGAATAAGTAGTTTAATTAATAATTTCAAATTTCAATGAGACTAATTGAATTTACACGCTTTGAATATACAAAACCTCGATCGATATTTAATTTATGGACTTGGAGTAATTTGCACGCGTTATTTAAATAATAGTTACTTGTTGATATTTTTCATCTAACTACAATAATTTTGTATAATAATATAGACATGTTATTATATTCTGCATATCTTGTGTAATAATTATCTGGTTTTCATATTTTTTTAAAGCTTAACGCTATATCCTGCATGTAGCAGTGTAGGCAGAGGGAACCTAGAGTTAAGACACTCCGCTCCCCACTTTCTGCCGAATTTCGGAGGTATTGCGTATTGAGTGGCGAAATTAAAACATTTTAATGCTTCAAGCGGGAACCAAATCTACAACCTGTAGCGTTTGTACCCCTGCACCCCCTTGTACCCCTGCCTCACGAGTTCACGACTGGCCTCGATTTAATTACTAAAGAATAACACACTACTATTGAAATTTGAAGCTATANTTATAAAAATTGAAACTCTTAAAAATATTTCATTGGACACGTGTTTCATGGTTTATTAGAATTCACTCCTAAGGGTACAAATAAGCACGCGAAGCTGCGCGCGTCCGCTAGTTAATTATAAAAGAACTTAATTTTCTACATCGCGGTTATTTTGTGAATACCACATAAAACAGTACTACATTTTTTACTACACTTATTGTAAAATGACAGTTGAAACTAATTTGAACTGCATAATAAATTTGATTGTTGATAAAGTTAAAATATTTTCAGTTAAAAAATGAGCAATGTAATGCGCCGTCGTCAGTCGCAGCACACAAGCGCGTGACTGCAATCGCCACCGGTTGTGGGTTCGATTCCCACTCGAGAAAATGAAATATATTATTTAATCATCGAGGCAAAGCGAAAAGCGAAGATGAAAGTGGAGAGCGGAGCATCTTAACACTGGGCTCCCTCTGCCTAATCTGCTACACGCGGGATATAGCGAATTTCGAATTGACAATTTATACTACTACACATATGTAGGAAAGATTATTATAAAATACAATATAGAATAGGATATAATTTTCCATTTTACTATCTATAGGGCCTGGTGTGGACGTGCCTGCCCCAGATATGGGTACGGGTGAACGCGAGATGTCTTGGATCGCGGACACTTACGCCAAGACCGTCGGCTTTCAAGACATCAACGCCCATGCTTGCGTCACTGGCAAGCCTATCAATCAGGTAAGCTGAAATAATTATTTATTATGTCTTAATATTAATTTTAGTACATTTGTTTCCCTCATAGTAGTATCTCAATAAATGTAATATACCGTCAGTTATAAATTAAAGATTATGGAGAAAATGTGAGTTCTTTTGTTAATTTACTTAATTGATGCTTTCTAAAAGATTAGTGAATTAAGGCCTTTGCGCTTGATTATATTTACTTAATTGTACTACACACACACACTTCACATTGCTAGTTTTGTACAAAGATATGTAAGTTAGAATGGTGGTAAGACAAACAAGAAAAAATTGAGTATTAATTGAATTCTAATATATTTAATAGACGCAAAAAAAAATATATGTAGTTAATAGCATTTGCTATCGTATAATAAATTGTTAATCGATGGCATTCACTGTATCGAGAGATAAGAGTTACAGAAAATATATATTTACATTATAAGTATTATCTTAAATATGTATTTTCTTAGAAAGGTCCTTTAGTCCTTTAGTTTCTTATTTTTCATAAAATACTTTTTTTAAACAGGGAGGTATTCACGGAAGAGTATCAGCGACAGGCAGAGGTGTGTTCCACGGTCTTGAAAACTTCATCAATGAAGCTAATTACATGAGCATGATCGGTAAGTGTTTATAAAAAACGATATAAGTAAATTAAGAATTGTTAAAAAAAATATCGATTCTTTATTGACTTATTAACTCAAAGAACGAAAATATATTTTTATGAATGATTCCTGTTTGGTAGATTAATTGTAATAGGTAAGTGCTTATAGTAAATTAGTATTTCTTATCAAATTTTAGACATCTCTCTGTGAGTTCTTCCTACAATCTTGACAGTATCTTGTTGACATTAGCAAGTTGTTTTCTTACGTCTAAGGACGTTATTGTAGCGCAATTTTAACTATAACACCCAACGTTTATGCAACATTTTCTTACTTATAAATAGTATAAAACAAAATAGCTTCCCATCGACGTACATATAAATCATACGCGATAAAACAGAATACAATAAATAACAATTCATATATTACTAGAATGAAGCCGAGAATAAATAATATATCTAATGTTTTAAAATAATTATTTTTGTACGTACTGGTGAAGCGAAAGGAAGACAAGGATTATATATTTTTGTTGGGCTAAAATCCGAATAGACAAGTAAATTAAGACAAGTGATTAAAGAATAATTAAACTTTCTCTTCCTAGTATTCATAATTTTTTTTTTTCATTAAAACAAAGGCACCACACCCGGCTGGGGTGGCAAGACGTTCATAGTGCAGGGCTTCGGTAACGTAGGCCTCCACACCTGCCGCTACCTGGTCCGTGCTGGCGCCACCTGCATCGGCGTCATTGAGCACGACGGCGCTATTCACAACCCTGACGGTATTGACCCTAAGGTGAGTTCGTTTTCATATAAATATGTGTGGAATTTAGGATTGTTTTATAATAGGGAGTATTCTTTGCAAGGTAGAAAAGTTTAATCTTTTAAAGTTGCCTTTTTAATTTTCATAACGGCCGGGTGTATGGTTTATGATGAAAAGCCATAAGTATCTAATACCTAAATCAGTATTTCTTTTATTTAAAGTATTCACATATATCGTTATCAATAATATAAAAAAATATCAAAATATAACAATTCCAAATTTCCATCAAATACCCTCCAACTTTTATCACGGTGCGTGATTCGGAAAATTACAAAATAAATGCCTAAACTTATAATTAACATAACTCAAGGTCACCTTTAATTAACCTAATGTTATATCACCTAATTAAGTTATCAAAACTTTATCTATATGAAAGTTAAAAATAATTGTAATTGATTTGAAATTAATTAATTAAACCAATCATGTCACTATGTCACGTTTTTGACGTTTCATCGTATTGCCGTTACGTCATCTACGATAGAATGATCGCCAGATTAAAACATATTTGTATAACAAACATGTTGTAAAACATAATATTGTGTTATTGTTATTACTATTAATAAAAAAAATATTATATTTGCCTAGCTTTATCTTTATAACTTGTTATCAAAACGGAAACATTATTATAACTATGTATTTGCTTACTAATAATTTTTAGTTTTTATATTAACTATTTTGTGATATAGTCTGTTTTTAAATAAATCTAGAAAATTACAATATTTATATATACTTCTAGTGTACTAGGTTAGGTAGGTGATATAACACTACAAATAGAGTTTCCCGCTTACACTATTTATATTAGGTTTCGACATTTTTACATGCATTTACAACATTTAAATCTAGGACCCTACATGATGCATTGTACTAGAATATGGTGTAATCGCTGTTTAATGTTATTTTTTCTTTCTAAATTAAACTTAAATCTAATGTTTATTAGACAGATACAGACAGTATAGACATAAATTTATTTATATTTTATTCTACTCTAACTTTACAGTACTTATTACTTTAATATTTTCAATCCATTTATTTTTACACCGTTGATAGGCCTTAGGTTCGTTTACCTCAGTTTTTGCACTTGATTCAAATCGTAATGGCATGCTGAAGTCGAGAAAATAACGAGTTTTGTTTTTATGTTTATAGAATGACATTATAATAAGTCTTTTTTCTCACATGACATGATGGTAATGCGATGGTATTATGATTTAGGTAAATGTAAAATTTATAAGTGAAATTTTATACACGAAAAAAAAAACTAAATGTAATATATGAATATTATAATGAGGCCATGGGGAAAAGCGTGTGACTGTAAACGTGACAGGTTGTGGGTTTGATTCCCACTCGAGGATATGATTTTAATATTTTTCCATTTCCTCGCTCTGGTGTACACAATTAAATATTATTAAACAATAAAATTACAGTCATTACGTACGTTAGATAATTAAAATATTTACCGGCAATTTCCTTAACTTCTAATAGTGTTTCAATAGTGTTGAAATGCGTAAAAAAACTATTGTATATGATACTCAATAAAATTAAGGTCCAAACAACTATTAAGGTCACTTGTGAAACGTCAGTTTAAAATATTATAAAATTAATATTCACTTACACGTTTATATAAAGTAAAATAACAATTAAACGCATAATTAAATATTAGTATTGTGATAAGTTATGATAGTAGATAGGCAATCACACTCGGGCTAGAAACCTATCAATGTAGGTCACACTAACGAAATAACCCTGGCAAGGGCTAAAACTGACGCTATAATCTGATTCCGTCTCGAGAATCTTCCAGTAGGTACAAATTGCATACGTTGTTTTTTATATAACGTAAAATATTTATGTATTGTTTTATATTTTTGATTATATCTTCCATTTGTCATTGATGACGTTTAAAACTAATGAATAATGAAAATATGTGTCTAAAATTGACGATATGTGATAAACTTCATTCCTTACATTATTTTGTCCCTGACAGAATTGAAAAAAAAATTAACTTTTTTTGTAAAAAATATAAAAAAAGAAAATAATGTAAAATTTATGGCTTGTAATTTTATATGTGTATCTTGTTTTATTAAAAATATCGAGTGGTACTTCATAAACCCTTATGTTCTTCAATTCAATTTTATCTTTATCCTTCTCGAGTGTAATTGTATTTTTACACCTAGGTATAGATAAATAAGGTTGCTTTAAATAAATGAAAATTAACAGATTGTTGTTATGAAAAATATGTTTTCTATATCGAATAATTTAAAACATGTTTTTATTGTCTATTTTATGTCTGAGTAGAGTAGGATTTTCATATTTTTAATGTTGATACAACATTGATATATTCTCGGAAAGCTAAGAAAAAATATAATAAGTGGCATGAAGAAGTCTCCTATATCTTTATATGGGTAGGTACTCAATAGAAATTTAAAAATACTTGTCACATAGGGTGTAGAGTAAAACTTGTAACAATATACCTTTAATATCGTTATTCTTAAACGTAATAAGTAGAGCTATTTATCTTTCAAAATATCTTATCAATTGGAAAAATTCAATTTACCCAAACAAATCTTTTATGTTGATAAATTATTGCTATACTCGTATCTCGTATCCACTCATCCACTTCAATTTTGTTAGAAAGTGTATTGATAGTTTTATCTTGACTTGAGAAAGATCGATGTCTCAAGAATGCATACTCTACCTACACCATCAATTATCTTCACTTCATGTATTATTTGCAATAATATTTTCCTATATTATTACTATTTATACTATTATTTATTTTGAACTATTATTGAAAAAAAAATCTATGGCAGGCAACTTAAAGGAATGAATGGACTCTTTAACGATATAAATAGTTAGATCTAGTCTTAAATGAAACATTTTTCTAAAGTATTCATAATTTAAAAAAAATGTAATAAAGAGTATGAATCACAAGTCTATCTTTCTACTACATAGGGTAGGCAGAAGGAAACTAGTGTTAGTAACGCACTTTGTCTACTAGACCTGGAAAATAAACATAACTCGCCCCGAGTCGAGCCCAGCTGAAATTGAAACTTCATAAGAAATGATAATTAAAGGAACTTCCATAGAAACTTCATTTGGATAAGCAAATCTTAACTAAACTTTTAACTTTTTACATCAGGCTCTAGAAGACTACAGGATTGACAATGGCACTATTGTGGGCTTCCCCGGCGCAAAACCCTACGAGGGCGAGAACATGCTGTACGAGAAGTGCGACATTTTGGTTCCCGCCGCCGTCGAGCAGGTCATCCACAAGGAAAATGCACACAAAATACAGGCTAAGGTATGTTTGGATATTTCACAAAAACCACCATGACGTCGTCCAAAATTTAAAGGACGCATGCTAATATTCAAATTGTATGTAGTCAATGCATTTAGTGATCCCTTTTACTTGTAATTTGTAATAAAAAACAATATTTATTTATAAAAAAAAACTGAAATTATTTTCACTGTCCGCCGCGTTGTTATTTTATAATCCATTTGGGTTTTTCCATTAAATACAAGAATTTCCCAACCTATATATAGACTGCTATGTGACAACAAAATTTGAAGTTGTTTCTTAATATCTTATCTGATAATGCTTAAAATTTTATTATATAACCCAATATAAATCATAATATATCATTGATATGGTATTATTTACCTTTTATCTCATTGAATTAACAGATTTAAATAAACCTGAAATTCTGTTTTAAATGACCTTGTGTCGTACATCCATTATGTAAATTGTAAAGATACTTTAAGAAGTTTAAACTTCAAATAATAAGTTAGTTTATATTATGTAATTGTCGGTAAAGAAAAAATCAAATACATAGATAGCTCTATAATATGTATTATATGCCTTCCCTCGACTTACACTTGTTTCAGAAATTATGGTTTCCTCTTGAGACTATAAATAATTTTCTTTATTTATTTTGCTATGGTCGAACTTTAGTAAACATGAAAGCAAAACATCTAGACTTAGTAGTTATACTTTATAATCTAATATAAATTGTTTTATATTTCTTAATTTTGACCTTGTATTAAGGTTATAAATTAGTGATTGCGCCAACGATAAATTGATAAGAAAATTGATATAATATTTATTATCTACACCTTTATTTATCGATTGAAAATATTTGCATTGCGGCGGCCATTAAGATAACTTCAGTCACCTTTTTCCACTTATCTTCACCTAGTAAGATATTTTGTGAGTTATATATTATGAACTTTGACCTTAACGAAATATAATAATAAGTGCTGTAAGTTTTCTTTTCCTAAATAAAAAATAGTTTTCATAAATATAAAAGAGTAAGATAACGCTTATATCTAAGGTTATGGATTATCTGTTATACATTTTAAACATTTTTTTGTAAAATAAAACAAAAATATGTTTGTAAAATATCTTAGAAATAGGTACATATTAATTTTAAAAACATTAGTGTCGTTATTCATCTCATATGTAAATGCGGCCATACCTGGCCATTGTCCAATTGACAAAAATCTTATTTTAAATAGGTCACTGACCTAGATTATAGATATAGATTTAGTATCGAAATTATATGTGTAAGTATTTAGTGCTATTTACTATAGAAAGAGAGAAAACTTAAATATACCCTCTTTATAAACTTACAAGAAAATTTGACATAAACTTGTTACAAAATAATTAAATAAAAAAGATTTTTTGTTTTTATTGTTTTGTATTTAGTAAGTTTAAACATAGCTCACGCGTTGTTATATAGTTAATCCCACTCAGTCTAATAGTCCAAGTGGTGTTGAGTTACACTACTCATTACATAATATCTATAAATGTTTGTATAAATTAAAAAGTACTCTATTGTTTGCTGGGTTCTCTTACGATGTCCAATTCAGTACCATAATTAATAAAAAAAGGAATTATATAAAAAATTAACTTAAATTGTTACTTTCTTTAATTTCAATAATTTTGCTGTTTTCCCAACGAGGCAGCCCAGTGTAATTAAATTTTTAGATCTTAAAAAAAAGGATTGAGAAAAGTGAAGCCATTTTTTAGAGTTATTACATTTGGTGGTAGAACTCAAGAGTAAACTATAAAAAGACATTCCTCCGAATAAAGAACTCGCTTGCCACCATCCTTTGTACAATAAGATACCTTACGTAAAATAAGTTTATATTATTTAATTACATTAATACAAAAATATAATAAAAACAATAATTATAGATCATCGCCGAAGCCGCCAACGGTCCCACGACACCGGCAGCTGACAAAATCCTCATTGACCGCAACATTCTGGTCATCCCCGACTTGTACATCAACGCTGGTGGTGTCACTGTCTCCTTCTTTGAATGGTTGAAGAACTTGAACCACGTGTCTTATGGACGTCTGACCTTCAAATATGAACGTGAATCCAATTATCATCTTTTGGGTGAGTTTTATTATACATATATAATGTGTTTATGGTAGCCCCATCCCCCTAAGTAGAAATCATTTCTATTTCTCAATAAAATCATGATGACCAAGTAATGCTTCATAATTTTTTAAAATCATCAAATCTTTAATATTACCACAACATAAACATACATACATTAAGGCCAGTCGTGGTTCAGGAGCACAAACTACTAATGACTGTAAAATCGACTGGTTGTGGGTTCGATCCCAAATCGAGAAAATTAAATTTTTATTTTCATTTATTTGGTTCACTTCTTTGTGGTGTCGAGGCAAACCACGGCGTTCAGTTCCGCCACTCACAATACGCAATGCCTCCAGAATTCGGCGGAAAGATTATACGTAATCGTGTAATTATATGTATTTATAGTATACGTAAAATAAAATTGTTTATAAAATTGTTTGTATGATATAAGGATAACCTTAAAAAAAATCTTAGTTCAGAGAATTACTAACAAATACAATCAAACTATTATCCAGAATCCGTCCAAGAGTCTCTTGAGAGACGTTTCGGCCGTGTCGGTGGTCGCATCCCCGTGACCGCCTCAGAGTCCTTCCAGAAGAGGATCTCTGGTGCCTCCGAGAAGGATATCGTGCACTCCGGACTTGATTATACTATGGAGAGGTCAGCTAGGGTAAGTTTTTTAAATATTTTTAGATTTTACTTATAACACACAAAGCTTTGATTAACACATACATATAAACTAGATATTAATAAAAACATTGTGTTTCCAGGCTATAATGAAGACAGCCATGAAATTCGACCTGGGTCTAGATCTGAGAACTGCGGCATACGCCAACTCTATTGAGAAAATATTCACCACTTATGCGGACGCTGGACTCGCTTTCTAAACAATTATTATAAGGATTATTAATAAAGTATTGTCTGCATTTTAAAGACTCCATTATAGTCCCTTGCACTTAAGCGTAACTTTTAAGACATTATATTCACAGTATTTTCTTTAATGAATTCGAAATCATGGCTTTTTATTTGTACTAAGTGAAGCATTGTTATTAACCTTAAGGGATTTTTTCAATTTGTAATTGTATCATCTTATATTTTCGAAATAAATTGTTTTACTGTTATATGTAGACTTTCTTTTTATTTTTACTGTTATTGCTATTGCTTATGTAAATAATAAATAATATTTCATGAAAAATACCTGCATTGACATATTTGTTAAGTCTCTTACATTTTGTTCTATATTAAAAACATTATTATCATTTAAGATAACAGAATATGGCTAAGGTGAAAAATTATCATAATCTTTCTTCAATGAAAAATAAAAACATGATTTTATTTAGTGTTTGTGGTCAGTGCATTTTTTGATATTTAGTAACTAAACGATTTTTGTGTTAAGTTAAATATTTGCGTAGTAAGATGGGGCAATAATTTCAGTGTTGCTATATATACAGCTGAACATTGTTTATTAGTCCTATGTAGAGGTCAATACGTATGTAATAAATCGGTGTTGAGTTCTGCCACTCAACACGCAATGTCTGCAGAATTCGGCAGAAAGTGGGGAACGGAGTGTATCAATACTAGGTTCCCTCTGCCTATCCTGCTGTGTGCGGGATACAGCGTGAAGCTGATTTTATATACAAAAACGTGGAATACTATCAGATCTTACTGTTTCATGGAGAACAAAATAAAGTAAATAAAACGAAACAAAGAATAGAAACGTCGGGGGTGAATAGACACGTCGTATGGGTTGTTTGAAATGGGTGTATGGAAAAACTGTTATAACGGGTTGACACAAGCCTGAATTCTATTATTATAGTACTTGTTCTACATATTTTATGGTGAATGTTTTCAACTAGTTTCAAATAAATTCTAAAGACATCATTTTGGAAGTATATTTTTTTTCTAATAAAATTGGCATCCAACGCTTGTATTGCTTACAAATAAACAAATAATAATAAAAAACATATATTATGATTTATATTTAATCATAATTATTTTTTTTACAATGTTCTAAATTGTATTTTCTTATTTTTACTTAATATTAAAACCAATTCAATGATGCCACATAAAAAAATATTGACTACATTACGTGTACTTGCTGTTTGCGCTGTCACTGTCATTAACTTTACTGACAAGATTCGAGGAATGCATTAAATAGGCGCTTATTATTTTTGATATTTTAGGTGTTATCGCAATTTGTAAACCAAAATGTATATTCCATCTTTTATATTCACTGTACTAGTCACTGTTATTAATGGTATTTATTGTAAAAGTGTAGAACTTACATTTGAGTTACCTGATAACGCCGTAGAATGTTTTTATCACGAGATTGACCAGGATGTATCTGCCTCGTTGGAATACCAGGTATTTTAAGATGGTTTATTTATATATTTGATAAAGAAATTAATAATATTTTCTATTTCTAGACAAATATTTTTTTCAATAGTGAACTTGCAGTTCATGTAAGGATATATACAATTTTAAATAATATTTTGTATTCTATTTCCGATCTTCCAATCATTATTAACGATGCTATTAGACTTTCACTATTCTTAACACTAATGACATTTAAATTATTTCAGGTTATAACTGGAGGTCAATACGATGTTGATGTAAAGATTGAAGGTCCCAATAAACAAATTTTGTATCAACAGCAAAAGATGCAATATGACTCACATCAATTTACAACCAAACACAAAGGTATTTAATATTTGAATGATACGTGTAATTATTGATCTCTTAAGACATATTTAATAATTTGCTTAATTTTGCAGGAGTGTATAAAATATGTTTCAGTAATGAATTCAGTACTTTTACTCATAAATTAGTATACATGGAATTAAATGTTGGTCCAGAAGAACCTCTGCCTGGCATTGGTGAACATGCCACAGTTTTAACTCAGGTATTTTCAACCTAATATTTTAAGATCTTTTAAAGTCATTCCAAATAAAAGGAAAATATTTTAGAAAACATTAAAAAAATTAACATGGTTTTGAACCTCAAGCAGGTTCAAGTACCTAGTCATCTATTGAATACTTATTTGGACCGTCCTATTTCTTTAGGCACTAAGTCAATCAACTCAAAGACATCAATATATTATATGCTTATTACAACTTATGTATGTTAGTTAGCAGATATGTGTTACTTTTGTTACTATACTAAGAATTATTTCACAAGAGAGAATACTATTTATTAAATACTGAATGTGTTTAAGTTATATAAGGTTAAGTGTTATATATTTTGTGGAACCTAATTAACCTAAAAATTTATATGGATGCATTCTTTCTTGAAATTTTTCAAATATTGCTTAGAATCTTGTTAAAATTTCCCTAAATCTTAATTTCCCAAATTATCAATTTTCTCTATGATCATAATAATAATTTCAACATAGCTAACTAAGATTCTATGACTTGGGTAGCATTCAAGAGAATCCTTCTACATTATTTTTTTATGTTCTAAAATATAAAATCCTTAACAAACAATTGATTAACTAATTAAAATATGAGGGTAATATTATTTAGTCCTTTTTAAATCTGTTTTTTTTTTAGTTGGAGACATCAGCAGAAGAGATCCATTCATCGCTTAATAAGATTATTGACCATCAAACTCACCACAGACTGAGAGAGGCTCAAAGTAGGAAAAGGGCAGAAGATCTGAATGAAAGAGTATTCTGGTGGTCAACTGGTGAAACCTTAGCCATTGTTTGTGTTGCAATCGCACAAGTTATGATTTTAAAGAATTTCTTTAGTGATAGACCTACATTATATAAAATGTAATAGCAAATTAAATAGTGTATTTATTAATATATTTTTCTTTGGTGAATTTACCTTTGTTTTTATTTTTTCAGAATTTGAAAATGAAAAAGAATGTATGTTTAATATAATTTATTTGTTAAAAAATTTCTATATATAAGTTTCTTTAAGAATTTAGATAATATGTAAAAAATAGTTGATACACAATAAACAGTAAATAAACATTGTTAATATTGTATTAAAAATATTTAACCGATTATAAATATAGTATTTAGCATAAGACCATTCTTACGCTAAATACTATATTTAAAATAAAACAAGGAGTGCAAATACACCATTGACTAATGCACAGGGATATGCTATCAGTGGTCTTTGTTCGGAATCCCCGGACATAGTAACAAATAGACGACTTGCAGACAAAGCTGACCATATTACTGCCAAGGCAGACAGACTAAGCCCGATAGCTCCTTCCAGAGATATAAATATTCCTAAGCTTGCTAAAACTACCATAGGTAACATACAGTAACCTAGTATGCTGGCCACACTAAGTACAGTGAACACACCCTCTGTTCGACTCATGAGTGAAAGTAAAAAGTACATTAAAATAACAGACATTACTGATAAACCATACACATAGCCAAAATGTGCTTTGTTACCTGACAGAAACAAACAAACAGCTAATGCTAAACAAAATGCAATAGGGCCAGCAATGTCTGTATCTCTCAGTAAAAAATTGGCATCATCTGCTTTCGATTGACCATGAAAAGGATTAAGTACAGCTAGTGTTTTTTCTAATATTCTATCAGGATATATTTCTAGTTCATCTAGCAGTGGTGGTTCATCAAATTCTGATGTTACACCAGATTCTGATTCCCCAGGTATGGGGGCAGGTGTGAATAAATTTGGATTATAATATTGATTATTGTTGGGTGGTGCCGGTGTTGGAGCTTGGTCGAAAGAGTAATTCTGCTGATCTGCAGTGAAGTTCTGAAAGTCTGAAGGGAAAATAATATTTTTATAATTTTTCGCTCAAATAATTATATTAACAGTAAATTTGAGTTTAATTTTTTACTTACCTAACGTTTGTGAATCTCCGAACGTATTTGAAGTGTTAAAAGAATAGTTTTGGTTATTTGTTTGAGGTTGCCAAGAATAATCATTTGGATTAGCGTAAGACATATTTAGAAGCTTCTAGAATTTTAATCTGAAAGAATATTAAATTTTATAGGACAGTGTACAAGTTTGGTACTTATATATCAATTTAAAAGGTAAAATTCACTTTCGCTATGTTTTGCTAAATATTTGTAATTTCCACTGTCGAACTGTCAACTTGTAATTGTAAAATGTCAAAATGCTACGTTAGAGATTCAACGTCACAAGCAATTTGGATTCGAGGTTTTTAGCACAGTTTTTATCACGGTTCTAATTAAATGTGATTATTTCTTTTGCCGTGTGATCCCGGCCTAGAATAGGATCACCCTGGTACTGATGGTGTCGTAAGAGGCGACTAAAGTACCTGTGGTAGAGTCACGTCGCCAGCAATGGCAACACGCATGGGCAGACTCGACCGGATCATTACCACCCCCGGCATTTAAAACCGGCGTTAAGTAGTGGCTTTATGCNGTTTGCAAATTCAAAATTGTAAAATAATACTTTATGCAGACGACGTGCTACAAACGCGATAGTTGTGGATTCAATTCAATTAATTATTTAAATTTTGGTTTAGTTTTCTCCACTTTCCATGACACGTTTCGAATAATGATGAAAATAATGTTTTAAAACTAGGTTTTCTCAACAAATCTATTATACAAAAAACTCCTACAAAACTCAATTTGTTTTTTAAAAATTAATAACTTTAGGGTAAACTTTAAAGTGAAATAAATAAAAAAAATGATATAAAACACCATCAATAATAATCAATCATTGTACTATATGGCATACTTTATTTCCTTGAATATTATTTAGCCATTAAATGGAATGGTTGGAGTACAAATACAAAAGTATACATACAAGCTTCAATTTCATACATAGAAAAATTAGCAATGTTAGCATAAATATTATTTACATGGTTGGTTTACATTTAAGGCGGAATTATAAGAGAGTTCGACCAATTTTCTCAGAAGAAGGCAGTCTTTCATTAAATATTGTCAATTGTCATTGCATTATAGTAATTGCATTTTTAATAAGTTTTTGAACTCTCTTACAAAACGTTTTACATGGTGCCAATTATGCGATTTATATTAATATAGTATAATAATTCAATAATATTATGAATAAATGACAACTACACTACAACGTAATACGGATATTTATCAGTAATATATAATTACATAAAAAATCAATACTTTTAAGCTTCATATTTGGCCTGGTGTTTGTACGCGGGACCATTCATAAATTGCGTCACAGGCAAAATTTGGAGGTGTCGAGAAAGTGACATTATATGAAAAGAGGTAGGGAGGGGTTTTTTTTTCAACTCTTTATTTCAATATATCGGATTGATAATCTGGATAATCGCGAAACAGTATAATTGAAATTCGGATAATCGAGTTTCCCCTGTACTGTTATTACCATTATTCTAAAATAAACCGTCAATACTTCTTTACTGAAAAAAAACAAACCAAACTGTAAACCAAAACCAAATTCACATCATTTTTTGATATATGACTCAAGTATGAGTAGTGAGTATCAATACATATTTATTTTAGTTTTTATATCATTGATTATATAATTTAGTTACAAATGCCGACAGAAGCACCATAGTTTAATACATGTATAATCAAGAGTATTATCACGAAACACAAAAGCTTTAAATATACATTATGATAAACAATATTTTATTGCTAACATAAAAACTACATATAATAATAATTCTACCATAAGTACTTATAATTAATCTAAATAATTTCCAACTGAATTTTAAAACATATTCAAATAAATAATCACTTTAAAACAAAAATTCAGGTACTACTTTATAAGTCACCATATTATACTTTAAATAAAAATTATATTAATCTTAAATTATGTTAAAATATTAATATTAGCTTTGCGTATTTATAACAAAACATAACTATGGATAAAAAGTTTCATGAAAACATCATCTTTAATAATAATCTATAATAAAATAACCAGCCTTTCCAAAACAACAATTTTAAATGCAATTAAATATGGTCAAATTGCCTTTAAATTAAAGTAAAATATTCTTTCTAGTAAAGATAATAATCATTACATTTAATGATTTCAAGTTTTAATTATAAGAAATTAAATGTGTTTTTTATACAGACAATCCTTGTTTTACGGTGTTTCGTCGTTTTTTGGTATTTAAAATTTCGTCACTATTCGTCCTTTTTTAATAGTCCTTTTACAAGTAGTACTGTATATCATAGTTTAATAAATAAATTATTAATCCAAACTTTTAATCACATCCAAGCTATAGTAAATAAAAAGCATAAAGCATATAGCAAATATTAAAAAAATCGGCTTCACGCTGCATTCCGCTCACAGCAGGGTAGGTAGAGGGAACCTAGTATTACGACACTGCATTTCCCACTTTTCGCCGAATTCTGTAGGCATTGTATGGCGGAATTCAAAGCCGGAAATATAAATTTAAATAAATATTTCATGTCCTCGAGTGGGGATTGAACCCACAACCAGTCGCATTCAAATTCCTCCGTTAAATATTGGGATTATTGTAATTTTTAACGTTTTCCTTGAACTTAATATTACATTTCAGTCACCAGTAAATGTTATCAAGAAATTTAAGAAAATAGAAAGAAACAATCAAAACGAATGCGTCCTTCACAAAATATTTTTGTAAAGAACGCAAAAATGCCTATTATTACTTTAACTGCAACCTTGCAAATGATGAAGAAATTTGTCTCGATTTACCTAATGTGAGGTAAAGCTGAGGACTGTCTGTCTTTCAAATATTCTGATTATATGTAGAAACAAGTAAATTATTTTAAATAACTTAATTAATTTGTTAAATAAAAAAAAAATAGTAAAAAAGAATATTGATTAGAAAGGAATGCGGAGTTTGGCTGTCTAGTGTGCCATAGTTTGGTGAATGATAATGTTATAAATGAATATTAATGATTAAATACAATGCACTACTAAGCTATTTGTGGTGTTATTCATTTTACAAAGTGAGGTTATCATAAAAAGTTGTGTCCTCGGATTTTATACTAATATTAATAAGTCTAATTTTAATATCATGTGGAATATTTGTTACATAGTGGTTGACGTGGCGCAGTGGGAGAACGTTTCACTGTAAACGCGACGGCTGTGAGTTTGATTCCCGTTTGGGGAACATATTCTTCCCACTTTCTCGCTCTGGTAAGAAGACAAAGCGCCGCGTCGAGTACTGTAAATGTCTCAACATTAGGTTTCCTCTGCCTACACCGCTATATGGAGGATGAAAGGTGAAGCTGAAAAAATATTTATATTGTTTGTTAATAGAAGTTCTGAATAATAAAATACAACGTTTGGATATCGAGATATTATTGAAAATAATGAAAAAATATCAATAATATTTGTTGCAACACAATTACCCAATTTAATATAAAATGGGTAAATATTTATAAATTAAAAAAAACATCTTCATTATGATAACCATACCTTATTACAATTAAATACAACTTATCTACTAAGTATGTACAATTTGTACATGCAGTACATAAAATACTTGCAATATACCAATTTATAAAAAAATATAAATACACTAAAGTAATTGGGAGATTTCGAATATTTTTAACATTTTATAGTGTTATTCCACACTAGGGATAGAAAAATATTTTAGATAACATAAAATTTGAACGTAGCGGCATTCGAACCGGGAACCTCTCAGAAATCGTCCTTCAATCGAGCCCCGCCACGTTCCATTTTTTATAGCTTTTCTATAAAAAAAAATATTTCAAAATTTCAAAAGCCTGTACCTTAAAATGAACAACATCGCCATTGGACATTAAAAACTTAATCGAGTAAAATAATTTTTACACTCATAATATATATCACAGACACCTAAGGAAGATATTAGATTACATCTAAGTTTGAGGTACTACACAGTACACGGTACATGTGTAAAAAATGTAAATAAATAAAAAAGCACAAAATCTCAAAGTGATCTAAATGTTGCTGACCGGGTATGACGTCAGCTAACAAATGTTCAAAAAATTCATATAAAAAGTTTAATTTCGCGGAGTTAAGTTCCGCCATTGAGCACGCAATATCTCGAAAATAGGGAGATGCGTGGGGAACGTAGCGGTTTAGCACTAGGTTCCCCTGTCTACCCTTATATATTCAGGATACAGCGTGAGGCTAAAAAAAAGTTAAACTTGAAAGTAATCACTCACAGTGCATTCGGGGGCAGTAATACTGTTTTTCGCTTCCTTCGGTGGTACGTTGATCTTTTCATATCCGGCTGAAGAGTCTGATCTGTCAACTCCGGAGTTTTCCGGTATATTATTTACTTTTTCATAAGGCGGATCGTTTTTGGCTAAATCAAAGTACTTGACGCTTTCATAATTTGGGTCCTTTTTCGACCTCACCGAGTCATATTTTGAGTCCTTCGATCGTACAGATTCGTATTTGGGGTCCTTGCATCTCAAGGACTCGTAGTTTGGGTCCTGGTTGACACTCTCATAATTGGGGTCTTTAGGCCGCACTGATTCGTAATTTGGGTCGGATTCACTTCCAGTTGTATTATAGAAAGGTTCGTTTGACATTGATTCGTAGTTGGGCTCTATGGCAGCTTCATCGTTATTGTTCCCTGACCAGTTATTGTACTTGATACCCCTTTTATTAACTGTAGAATACGTCGGTTGAACTTTATAATTGGGCGCGATCGTCGCATATGGAGGTGTTGGGGGCTGATTCCTTAACACTTCGTAATTGGGATCAGAATCTGAGGCGTTTACATCGGACTTAGAAATATGTTCGTATCCAGGGTCACTGCTTATAATGCTGTTAGGCCCGCTATCAACCAAGAGGTGGTTTAACTTAACATTATTAGTAAACTGAGGTTTATTAATATCTTTAACCGTTTCATATCCGGGGTCTTGGTTTGAGCTTTTACGTTCTTTCCTAGCGATAGTTTCGTATCCATGGTTGATCGATTGTTTGCGGTCTATTGTTTCATATCCGGGATCATCCGCTTTGTACTTTAGCGTTTTTTCATCGCTCATATCTTTAGATTTTCTAAATTCATCTTTTGTTTTCGCTTTCTTCATGACTTTGGCGTACATTTCTTCTACATTACGCGATGGACTTTCAGTTATGCGTTCAGATGTAATGCTTGTGTTAGGATCGGCAGAGGAATAATCGCTGTAAGCGGGGCCGTCTATGGAATTATAGAAATTATCATTAGTGTTGTCCTTTTGATCGATATCGAAGTTTAGTTCCCTAGCCACAAGGGGTCGTACGAGGTCGCCGGAACTAAATCGGTGCTTCTCAACGGGATAGTTGCAGCCATAGAAGTCCGAAGAGCTTACACAGCTATTGTTCCGTTGGTGCTTTTCGTTAAGACTGCGTCGGAGTTTGTCGTGATTGAAATGGAGATCACCTGTTAAATGATATGTAATTTAGATAAGTTATTAATATACAATTTTATTATGTTCTACTTCTTTTTATGCCAGAAATTAATATTAAAATGAAATATCTCATCAGACAAACTGCGACGTTGAGTTCCGCAATTTGAAAAACAGATAGCCTTGAATTATGTAGTGAAAAATAAAATCTCACCAGTACTAGAAATCCTCTGATGTCGCTGCGCCACTGTATCAGCAGTTCTGGGGGGGTGCGATCCGTACGAGTGGGAGGGGTGCGATGGGTGTGCGGGGTGCGGGTGCGGCGCGTGTGACGGATGGGGGGGTGGGGGTAGGGGGGAGTTGGCTTGGCGCTTCTCTGGTTTAGGGGAACCGAGCGCGCCCGTCGAGTTGGAGCACGATGACATTGATGCTGGAAATATTAGATTAGGATAGAATTTACTTTATTGCGAATAGAATTTACGTGTATATAATAAGCAAGAATATTTACGTAACATGATGGTAGCCTTAGATTTACATATATAAATAAATGTGTGCGTCGACATACAAAGAGTTTAAAGTTGTAATATTCGATAGAATTATTTCTAAAAAGCATAGTTACCTTGCCTAGAATGCGATGAATTGTTAGTAGCTGCCCCTATCTCCGGAGGGGCACTCCTCCTATAAAAAATGACAATGATTCATTTCAGTATAATCCCAAACAGATAACAATATTTATGTTTATTCAGAAACTCAGACATTGTATCAATTACAAAAAATATATTGTATTCC
The DNA here is from genome assembly GCA_036379175.1 of Heliconius cydno galanthus. Classification (NCBI taxonomy): domain Eukaryota; kingdom Metazoa; phylum Arthropoda; class Insecta; order Lepidoptera; family Nymphalidae; genus Heliconius; species Heliconius cydno. Next base: position 123,466 of record JAKRZM010000542.1, on the reverse strand, counting down.
GTCAGCGAGATTTAATATGTTATGCATGGCGTGTGTCGTCGCGGCTCGGTCGGTATCTGCGCACACGTGCCTGAGTGTTGCTATAGAGAGTAGCGTTTGAGGACAGGTATGATTCTTTCAATGTACATAAGAAACAACAAGAGGAATAACAGGAACTCTCAGTTGTGTGTTGTCCGAGTTTTCCACTATTGTCAGTCACAGTTTACTAATCTAGCATAAGGGTTGCAGGTGGAGGGCGGGGGCGCAGAGGCAGTGGGGTTTTTGGGGCAGTTCGTGTCTGAGCTCTCCTTTATTGTCAGTCGCAGCACACTTACCTAGCATGAGGATCGGAGGGGGCGGGCGGTGGCGCGGGCGCAGGCGCGGGGGCAGTAGGGGCAACGGGTGCGGGTGCGGGGGGCGTGCGTCGTCGCGGCTCGGGCGCTATCTGGGCATACGTGTCTGAGCCCTCGCCGACACTTGCTTCCTCTATTGCCGCATACATTTCATCTGAGTAAAAGATTTTTTTTTTAATAAATGGTACAGAACGCGAACCGGACCTCAATTTTGACTCGCTGCGCTCGCAAAATCTCGGTAGAGTTCACATGTTAAGCGAAGCAAGAATTGATTTTTTTGAATTTTTTTTCGCCTAAAACCATCTACGTGATCATATCTATATGTTTGCAAATTTTCATCTCAATCGGTCAAACGGTTTGAGAGCCTGTTGGTGACAAAGAGTGTAAAAAGTCTCCAGTAGAGCGCTCCACTCGCTTTGCTCAATTATAATAAAATCGTAAATGATAGGTGTCTGTATATAGAAGATATAAGGAATAAAATTATTACTAATGGCATTTAATAACATTATAGAACCAGAACCAAAAACAATGACTTTTTTGTCTGTTTCTTTGTGCGTTTGTTCATGCTAATCTCAGAAACTGTTTAACGGATTTAAGTTTGTAGATTTCACTATTGTTGTTGTAGATTTCACTATTATATTCTAGCAAGCTTCCTTTGACATTTCATGTTTGTGTTATTTCAATTGGTTCATAAAAAAAAGTATACAATAATATACCTTCTCTTTTTAGAATACTAAAGAGTGTTGTTTGACAAAATTGCTATAAATTATTGTTTTATTGAATTGCTTGAAATTCAAAATTATGTAGGTATGGTTATTATTTTTTAAATTATATTGTTATTAAATACAAAAATTATGCAGATTAGTAAATTAACATTTCAAGTTCAAGCAGGCGAAACCGTGAGCGATTAGCTAGTTAATTAATAAAATTGTAAACACCACTGGAGAAATAAATCTCTGTAGGGAATTTTTACTATTTTATTAGAATTACCAATTAGCATCAAGAAAAAAACATGCTAACATATAAAATTGAATGAATAAACTTTTAAAAATATTAATCAAAAATAATTTTCTCTTTCCAATTACTTTTAAGAATCACTTTTGGGTAGACAAAACACACATTTATTAAATAAAAATAAATACTATACCCGAATCATCAGAAACAGTGGCGTAGTGCTGCATGGGCTTTGTGACCTGCGCTCGAATGTTACNATAATAACATAGTTCACGCGGGTGTAACCGCGAGCGGGCCGCTAGTAGGTTATATGGTAGCATGTAATTCATACTTTGCTGCATTGTGAGTGAATACAGAATTTGATATCCATATAGATCTCCGATTATTGTCGGGACTTTCGATAACGACGCATTATTTAATACTGAACTTGGCTCTCATTTCAATATTTCATAATTTGCCTTATTTGAATTCTAAACATTATGTGTAAACTATTTTCTATTATTGTCTAGTATTTTCTGATTAAACGAACTTGGTAACATCCTACTTTACCATTACCATTTTTTATATTATGGACAAGATATTCTTAATTGATATTGTTTCTATTTTTTTTTTTCGATGTCAATTTACACTTATAAATAAAACCAATTCTATGCCACTGAAATACACATTTAACATTTAAGTTACAAACATTACAATCATAAACATACTAGCAGAATCAGTAGAATCGCCACTAAAGTGTACAGGGTCAGGGGGGCGCGGTGAGGGTGGCGTTATGTACGGCAGCTCCTGACTGGACGGCAGCTGTCCGCTGATAGCCACCGAGGCTGATATTAATACGGCTTCTGGAATAAAAATTACTATATAATGAAAACTGGATCATCTATGGACAGCATGTGATATTTGGTGACAGCTATCAACATTTTAATTGAACCGCCAAAATGTCATGGCATAGGCTTGTTTATCACCCAATTATATATACCTTCAAGAGAATGTGCCAACTTCTGTTTGCAGACGAGCTGAGTGATCTCTACAATGAGATTTTACAGCACTTGTCCGGTCACATTGTGCCTTTTTTCAATCCGAACTAGTACTACGATCCGTTCAACAAACTAGCTTTATATTCATTTTCTTAGTATATTAATATTATAAATTATTAATATAGATACCTGCAGCCGAAGATGATACTTCTCTCTCATCGATTTGGATTTCCCCATCAGATCTTTCATCGGGTGTAATTTCCACAATTCTAAAAAAACCAAATAATTATTATGAGATTAATATTTGCATTTTACTTAATTGTCCTTGAGTAATTTTTTTTTATAATATATACGGGAATCTTGTTAATTAAAAATAATCTAAAGATAATCTAGATAAGATTTTAATATGTAATTTTAGTGAATTTATCCAATTACTTATTTACATAAAGAATACTTTTTTGCGTATCTTTTATAAGAAGGATTCAATGAAAATGCAATGTTCCCTATAATAATTTCCTGGTAGTAAATTATTTAAATATTTTAATGTGTTAAAAATAACCTTTACATCTTATTTATATTGTATGTTAACAATAAAAGTAAAGGAAAATGTCGTGGAAGAGCTCTAGCAATAATGGTAGGGTAGTATACAATATCTTATTTCTTGACATCAATATTGCCCTTGTCGATTTTTTTATTTTATTATTTTTAACGTTAAGAAGTCTGCCTTCTTAACGTATCATAGAACATGCTATATGTTAAATTAAGATGCCTTATGTTAGTAAACGTAAAAACGGGGAAAGCGTAAAGCTATAAAAAATGTTTTTTTAACTTACATATCATGACTCTCGTTCTGCAATTTGGCATAGGCGTGTTCATACGGGTGATCCCTGCTCGTAGACGCCACTGCAGGGGCCTTATTTCCTGTGAACACATGCCCTATGTCATACATGTACATGTTCAGTTATATACATATGAATATATGAAATATATAAATTTATTTAATCGACGAGGATGTCCCAATTACTCCAGCGGTCCCCATCCTTTAATGTATGCTGACGAAGATAACATCGCGATTGTCGATTAGATTTGTTTAAAAAAATACTATGCTATTATGTTTATATTAGTGTAACGAAAACAGAAGCAATGTTTTCCTAAAAACATATTTATCAATGGAAGAATAAAATGGGTTGCGATTTGCGATAAATATAATCAATCGCGTAATATTAATATATATGTGCATACTATAATATAAATAAAAAAAGTATGCCACAACTGAATTTACATCAGAATAATTGTTTTTTTTTTTCATATGCCTGTATGAATGTATTATGAGTTTCATATACATACATTGTATCTATAAGTTACATCCATTACTAACATTAAACAAAAGATGATTCATGCTTGCATTGTTACTAAGAAATGTTCATTTTATTATTCTAGGTAACTACGTTCTTATTGTAATTAATACATTGAAACGTTCATACTAATGAGATTAGTGTACATTTAAAGACTTTAAGTAATTGAATGTGATAGGTATCTTACAGCACCAAGGTACACTTATAATTGTTATAATAATAGACTACACTCTATGTTAAACTTCTTAATATATAAATTAAGGTTAAACAAAATTATTTTTAAAATAAAATATTATATTTAAAATATTATATATTATATTTATGAAATAATACACAACTTCTTTTCTCAATTCACCTCACATGGTATATTTGATTTGACAAATAAAATAAAACATAAGTAATTACTTCTATTAATAATATTATTGTTATTTTTAAATTTACATCATTTGGTTGATACACTCCACCTTAGACATCACTCCATATCGAGCTATCCACTATTCATTAGTAACCATAAGCTACAAAAACTTAAATAAAATTAACTAATAATTATAAAAAATCTTATACTACTTATTCTTATACTAGTATGAAAAATAATTTGCTTGAGAATAAGATTTCTCGAATGGTTAATATAAAATAATATTGGTTTAAGTTGTCACGCTTTATCTTGCATACAGTTTACATTTTACTAACCTTCATCAAGATTGACAGTAGCATAGATTTCCGAAGCAGTATCACCACTGTCATGTCTTCCAACAGGATGTGGAATTTCAGGCAGACTACGTTGACTATTTTGTGTTGATGCCCTGATGAAAACATTATGAAGTTATAAGAGGTGTATTATAAAAATTATTGACACAAAAATTAATGATGACATTAAAATTTATTTAATGTCATAATAGTGTAGCGCACTACAGTGTTTCACTATAAATACAATGGTTGTAAGTTTCATTTTCATTATTATATTCCATATACATTAAATTTCTGAATGATTTATTTTCATAGTAGCATAAAGCTAAAGAAAAAAGGTTTTATCACTCCAACTAAAAATATATATGAGAAATGTAACAGAGTATAAATGTTATAATGATGGACTTTTATACAACTAATAATGGATTAAATATATTTATAGCATTATATAGAAATACCTACATTAAAATAACAAAATCATGCAAAACATTTTTCTCACAAATAATTGTTAGTAAATTATCAGATGCGGTACTGTTAAGCTGATACTATATATTTTATTAATATAATACAGCTTAAAACTTATACACAGAAGAAATAAGAAGAGACTAAAGAAATACATGTTACAATAGCAAATTAATCTGAGAAAATAATATAAAATAATAATAGTATTAGTGGTAATTAGCTTTAAACTATGTTAGCCCAGTTAATTTAAATTTCATAGGGCATGCTAAAAACAAACCGCTTTATGGAGGCCGGAGTGGTAGGTGTTGGAGAAGGAACTTCCTCATCCAAACGGATTTTCACCACACCGGCCGTTCCAACCAACTCACTTCTGTTAAATATAAGACTTTTTAAAATATTCAATTTAAATTATATTGCTGTTTCAATTTAACTAATTTAGTAAGTTTCAATTTCACTCTTAGTGGTACTATATTAGGTATAGCCAAAATACTACTCCAACTTCATTTCAGTATTTCATATGCTTATTGACAACTAATATAATTTTAAAATAGTACTTAGACTTGATTTTAGTATTTCGTATACTTATTGAAAGCCAATATGATTTTCAGTACCTTGTTTGAATATAGAGTTACTAATTATCAACTAATAACTTAAGCAGACTTACTTTTGATTAGAGTTCTTACAGCCACAAACACATGCCGAAAGGGCAGTTATCAGAGTGCCTAGCACTCCAATGCTCAAAGCTATCTCTATTAAAGTATACATAACAATAGATTTTCAATCGATTCTCTTGTAGTTACAACTGTGAAAATCAGCCATTACGGAGATTACTCTACGTTATTTCTTTAAAAAGAAGAATAAGTTTACAACTTTCTTCCATTTGAGAATAAGTATGAAATGTAGGGCACTTGTTTACGCGACGACTACAGGTGTAACCAAAATTCTAATATGTCTATACACGTATTGCTACGAACACCTTATATTTCTAAGTAATTAATGTAGTTTTATTTATGTTTTAAATAAATTTACAACTTCACTGTAAAGTAAAAACACCTTTTCATGCATAACACTTATTTTAAAAAGTCAAATAGGTACTTCTAAATAAATAATATAATAGTGTCTAGTGACATATATATACATATGACAGATACTTCTTTTTCTTTTCTTTGGTTCAGGAGATAAGACAAGAGAATTGTGCCATACAGCCTAGGTTAAGTATTTTTAATTTTATTACCGTACGTACGGCAGGGTAATATCTACAGTCATAATAGATTCGATCCAACTTAAAATTAGAGAGTAATAATAATTAATAATAATTTTGATACAAATAGATCACTGATATTATGCATACTGATTGGTTTGACCTATGTATTCGAATTAACATAACCCAAAGTATTTACTATTTTAACTTTCGGTAATATTATTGGATAGATATATGGGTTAAAAAATAAAAAAGAATACTTGGCGTACGGTACTATATCGTATCGTAATAGTGTTTCATGTTTGTTTCCAGAATTGTGAGTAAGAAGAAGAACACTATCAATACATTATCGCTAATCTGTTGTCAAAACCCAACAAAAGTCAAAACTACAAATGACAATGAGCTTTAAATCACAAATTTAAAAATGACTAGAACCGTTGTTACTTTTATCTTACTGTGATTATTTAAAAGATTTAACGTTATAAATATGAACGTAAACTGAAGTAGAAAAATATTAGTGTTCAGTGTTACTTTCCTGGTGACTTGACTGGAATAAAGACGTGTTAAACAGTTTTATAAGTAAAACTAACCTAATAGCCGGTATGGAAACTAAAAATGAAATCTTTTCTCAACGTTTAATAAAAGCAATAGTATGGAATATTTCCTTGCAGACGTTTCTGGCTATAGTATTAGTATTTATTATTCAAGTCGATGTTATCCACCCTGTAACATGGGTAACTTATACATTCAACGATATTTTTAGCTGGAAAATGAGCTTGAATATTATTCTTCTTGGATTAGTCTCGTTTTTTCAAGCATGGATGTATGGAAGCTGTTACTCAATCCCAGTGCCTAAATACTTTACTAGATTCTCAATGTTTTTAAATATTTTTACTATTCAGAATATTATATTGAGTATTCTATATTCTTTAAATGGATATTTTACTATGAGCTTATATTCATCATTAGCTAAGAGTAATTTTAATGTCTTAAAGAAAAATTGCGAAAAATATGATGGGCAGTGCCTGATTGAACAAAGTTTGTTTTTGCAATTTGGTGGGATGTGGATAGGTTTATATTACTTTACAAGTGCTCATTTATATGGAACTGCTGTGCTTACATTTCCTCACATTTATCAAGAAAAATTTCAACAAATGAAATTAGTAATTACCAATATAATTTCAATGGGATTCCAGCATTCTGTTACACCTGTTGCATATTATTGTATATTTTATTATTTATGGGGTAACAAACCTAGGAATGTTGTGTCTGATGTGTATAGTTTATATTTAGAAGATCCTGCTTTGGATAACATTTTTAATTTGGTCACTTCTGGTATTTGGATTGGACTTTGGTTCTATACCAGTTTATATTTTATTTCAATTTACACAATGAAAACTGTTTTTAATATAGTACTCACTGAACCAGTTAAATTTCCTGTTGAAGGTGATAATAAGTTGACACTAAACAAAGCTTTGTCTCAGAGATTGCAATTTATTGGATATTTAGGTGCTCAAGATTTAAAAAACATGGCACTCACTGACCAAACAAGAAGATCAAAGATTTTCACGCTTTCTCAACCTGGTGGTCATCCCAGGAACTGGAATAATTTATTAGAGACATGTCTATTTGTTATGAAAGAATTTAATAAGGAATTGGAACAAGTGAATGGTGATAATTCTGTTGTTGAAAATGATATCTCACATCACAGGAAAACATTTCAACCCATAAGCCCTGTAACTCCACCATTATATTCAGGAACTTTAAGAAATATGGCTCAATCACCCTATTTGCTTGAACTGAAAAATGATCAAAATAAGACTAAAATTGATGATACCTTTGCCAGTGCTATTAAAGAAGAATGCAACAATTTTCTGCATAAGCTATGCCAAAAACCTGGAATTAATTATTTTTTTGGTGAATTAGTTGATACTAAGCTGAAGTTCATTTTGATTCAAGCTCAACCAGTGACATGGATATGTGAAGGTTTGGCTTACATAGTGTCAGCTTCATTAAAGGAAGATAAATATGGAGTTGTACAAAATGATTTACCTGTAGTTATAACTGCATTGGTTAATTTAAAGCAGAATTTAGATAAATTGGCCAAGCCAGGCTTAGTACCAAGAAAACATATTTTACATGATGCACTTGCTATAAAAATAAGAAATTCCCTCTTGTCGTCAGTAAAGCGTAGTTTGTACAAAATTGTTCTTACATTTTCAAAATTTATTCATGAAATCCCATTGGATCCTGATGTTCAAATAGCTATACAACCATTTCTACTGTGTAAAGAAGCATGAATCTTGTGCTAGGTTAATAAAATTATATTTTTGTAACTTTTGTTTTTAATTTTATATCACCTTAACTAAATAAGCATTTTCTACCAGTGTTTGCTTTTGTAATTGTATTGCATTTTGATCTTGTTTTTGGCTAAATTTATATTCAACATACAGCAGGATAGAGGGAGCACCGCCTTAAGACAACACTCCATTCTCTTTCCACCCAGAGTCAAGACACCATTGAGAGGCAGTTCTCAACGCCGCACTGTCAACAACTGTCAAAAACTGACATTAAACGCAGAACCATCATGATTGCATTTAGGCAATGGTATATTTAATGGTTTTGAAGAATAATTTATAAAAAATAAATTAAAGACAATATCAAATTAAAACTTTTTAATAAACTTTATAGAGTAATCTATTCTCACACAACATTTAACATAATGTGAATACTGTCTTCTTTAACAGATAATATTTAATTGTATATCATATTATACTCATATAGTTTAAATGAAAATAATATTACTATTTATAATAAAACATTGATGAATAAAGTAAATTTTAGAATAACAAATGTATTTACGTCTAAAAAGTATCAGTAATTAACATTGCATTTTGTAAAAAAAAACTATAAAATTGAATAAATAATTTTATTTTAATATGTAAAATTTTTAAGTAATTAGTAAAATTAAGATTTATACTAGGCACATTGACTAGGCATACAATTCCCTACAAATAGTGTAATATAAAGAATTACTTATTTTAATTTCAGTAGAAACACACACTGTAGTAAGAGTTTTGTTTAATATTAAGAAAGTAACCACATAAATATACTTTATTTAAAATCTTTTATAAATCATAACAATACATAAATAACTATAATTATTTAATTGACTTCTACATTTTTAACTATAATATAAACTGTCTACTTATGATTAAACAAACAAAATATATAAATATTGTAACGAGACTGTAACGCGAAGGTTGTGGGTTTGATTTCCACGTAGGGAATTATTATATTTTCATATTTTCGCTGTGGTATCAATACAAAAGCGCAGTGTTGAGTTACGCCACTCAACGCACAATACCTCGAATATTTTAATTTTGATGATCTCTGTAGGTTTAAAATATTTAATAAATAATATTCTCTCTTGCCAAAGACGTGTGTGCAACGTGGGTTGCGAAAATTTGTAAAAGTGCCGACATTTGATAAGGTAACATTATCTTCATCTATATTTGCTTTCCTTGTGTCGAGTCTTTGTTTTTTTTTTCGTTTTTAAAATTAAAATTTATTAATAAAAATAGTCAATAGTACCTACTTATTGTATCATACGGAAGAATTATCGAAACTAACAAAAGCCGAAGAAATCAGAGTTAATTGTACTTCTTTACAATTTTCAATTTACGAATAGGTATATATTTATTTAATTATTAATTTACGAATAGATATAATAAATAATAAAGTAATCCGTATTCAGATGTTTAGTAATGAAATCCAAAAAAGAAAAACAATTTAAATGTTTTTTTAAAATAATACTAACAATTTTAAGTTCTTCATAACCTACAACATAACACTTTCACCAATTGCCGTATATCAAAACGACATAGTACGTTATAGGAGAGTATCTTCATCTCGCAGTTCACTGCTTAACAGTAGGGAGCGCTGGCTGGCGGCGCCCAGTAGGGCAGTGCGCTCCGCTGACGACGTCGCTGACTCACAGCTTAGGGACGCTGAAACATCGATATATCATAGTGAGATATTTATAATAAACATCGATATGTTTAAATGAGGCCGTCGTAGCGGGCACAAGGATGTAAATATAACGTAATGGTTGTGAGTTCGATCTCCACTCCAGGGAATGTATTATTATCTTGTAATATTTACATTTCGCTCTGGCACCAAGACAAAAACCCAGTGTTGGGTTCCGCCAGTCAACACATAATGTTCGGCGGAAAGTGGATAACGGAGTGTCTTAACACCTAAGCTCTCTTTGCATATCCTGCAGCAGTATATACATACAGCGTGTAGTTGATGAAACTCTCAAATCGCGTCATTCGCGTACCTATATGGTGTTTATTATAAATATATTTTTTAATATTGTAAACATATTTGTGAATACAGAAAAGCCTTATTAATCCAGCACTGTTAAAGATAAGAGGATGTCGAATTATTAGAATATTTTATTGTATAAAAAATTATGTAGAATGTTAATGATCAAAACATTGCTGTGGCAGTATTCATTTTATATTTTTATTTTATTATACGAACCTGTGAACCTAGTTTTAAAACACTAGGCGTTCCAATTAGGACACTTGATTTCCCCACTTTCCACCTAATTTTGGAGGCATAGTGGCGGACTTCAACCCCGCATATCACTTTAATATGTCAACGAAAAGGTGTGGGTTTAAATATAGTCTATAACGTTTTAAATCCATATATTGAATTTATACATAAATATTTTTAAGCCTAATTCTTAAATCACACCCATTATTTAAAAAACTATTTTATAATTTTAATGTATTTTTATATTTGTTTTTCACAAATCATTCATGAAATAAAAAGGACACAAGACACGCGGACATTTAGGTATAAGTAAAAGAAAAATGGCATGCAGAAATATGGAACTATGTGCCCATACATACAGGAAGATGCTTGAAATTGATTGTCGAAGAAGCCTAAAGAAATATAGTATAATAAGGGCAAAGTGTTATGATATAAACTAGTGTCGTAAATAATCTTAATTTTTTGTACTAAAGTTAGGGGTTAGTTTTAAATAACATACAAAATCAAGTTATGAACTCACTTAGAGTTAAACTCATTTTGAATATTTTTTTATATCGGTAACAATAATATAAGGAGTAAATAATAATATTAATAGCAAACAATACTTGATACCTTAAAATCATCAACAAATGGGAATCTTCCTAACACTACAGAACCTTTGCGCATTGTTCACTTGAGAAAATGATGAAAAGTAAGAATAAATCAAAAATAATAAAATCAAATCTGTGCAGCCATCTACAGATAACTTCATGGGCGCCACAACTTTTAGCCCGTTCCGGTATCCCTATACCACCTAAAACACGCACTCTGCGTACGCGTGTGTTGTCCGCGTGAAACTCAGAAACATAACACGTTGCTCTTATTATTGTCATTAGAAACAGTGCAAAAATAAGCTGGGGTCGAAAATGTTAAGGTAATGAAGCGGATTTGCCGATTCTATTTGGAGAGATTGAGGATTTATTTCAATGCTCACATTATTTAATTTTTTGTTAAATAAAAGTTATAGTTAAAATCAAGTAATAGAAATAGCACCGCAATCTCTAATCTAAACGACTATAACTAACTTGGATACTACTTTTCCCCACTGTCAAGGGTGACATCGGGTAGTCGGGCACTAGCGTAAGGGGCGCGGGGTATGTAGAGGGCGTGATGGGGAGTATCTGCACAGCGCATACATACTTGGATGCTACTTGTCCCCATTGTCAATGGTGACATCGGGTCCTCGGGCACTAGCGTCAGGGGGTGTGGGGGTACAGGGGACGTGAAGTATAGTAGTGAGTATCAGAACAGCGAAAACATACTAGGATGCTAATTGGCTTCATTGTCAAGGGTCGAGCAGTAGTGCGAGGGGCGCTGGGTATGGGGGTACAAGGGGCATAGGGGGCGTGAGGGGAGTATCAGCACAGCGCATACATACTAGTGGTGCGGGGGGTTACCGTCGGGGGAGACATGGGGAGTGGCGGAGTCGCTGCGCGCGCGCACCGACCCGCCCGGTGATTCCGACATGGACGCTTGGAGGCTGTAGCTTTCTCTGTGGAGTTAGTTTTGAAAAATTAAATATATATTATACTAGCGGACGCGCGCAGCTTCGCCTGCTCATTTGCACCCTTAGGGGTGAATTCTAGTAAACCATGAAACATTTGTTCAATGAAATATTTTTAATTATTTCTAAATTAAATTTTTTTTATATAAATCGGTGGCGATTAAAATATTTTTCTATACAAACTTTGAACCCCTTATTTGCACCCTTAGGGGGTGAATTCTAAAAAATTATGAAACACGTGTTAAATGAAATATTTTTAAGAGTCTGAATTTCAAATTTAGAAAAAATCGGTGCAGATTTAATTTTTTTTCCATACAAACTTTCAACCCCTATTTTACCCCTTTAGGGCTACAATTTTTCAAAATCCCTTCTTAGTGGATGTCCAGATTACGAAAGTAAACATCTGTCCAAATTTCACGTTTCTACCATCAGCGATTACGGCTGTGCGTGCGTCTTACCTCAGTCAGTGAGGACAAGTCCTTTTATATATATAGATTTCTATGAGTAAATTTAAGTTTAAAATATACTATAGGAAATTCAAACAGCTCTTTGCAAAGCTTGGATAGAAAATACGCACAATTAAATGTAAAACAATAAATTATGTATAATATAGATCCTTTAGGTAATTGTATATTTTTTTAACTTGATGCTTTATCATGTATCCACCAGGGTTAAGTATAGAAACCCTAGTGTCAAGATACTCCGTCCTCTGCTTTCCGAATTCAGGACATTGTATTTGATATTATCAATCAACATGTAATATCTCAGGTAGGGGTTGGACTATATTGATAATAGATTCTCTTTGACTATCCTGCTAGATGCGGGATACAGCAGCTGATGCTAAAAGAAATATAGAATATAACGCAATGTTACCAAAAAAAGAAGTTTTATAAATCAAAATCTAGCACAACTAACCTGTACCCCGAGGTGGACGAGGTCTGCGATATCTCGCTGTCGTAGGAGGTGTCGGTGAGGGGCAGGGGGACAGAGAGGGGCGCGGCCAGAAGCGTGGGCCAGCGCGCGCGACGCGGTGTGCCCTCCCCCTGTAACTCCCCGCCCTCCCCGCACGGCGACGAGCACTCATCCGACTCCAGGCGGGCGTGTGTAGCCTGCTAGTCAATAAAGCGCGAGGTTTAAGCGGTGGAATCATTTATTATTATTATTATTTTAACATATCAGTCTAATAGGCGCGGACAGTCAAGTAAAAAGAATCTAACTCGTGCAGAGGAAATGGTTTTTCTCATATTCATTATTGGCTTCCCATTCTTTCTGACGGTAATCCCTCACACTATTAATATGTATGTACTATATTGATATGTCCCATGCTCCTCTACATCCCGTGTCCTTCACAGTAGTTCCCGTATATTCCATGTCACATCGTATATTCCAAATCATATTTGCCTACATTAAAAATAGTCGCGTTATTTCTGTTAATTAATTTTTTAACTGTAACTAATTATTCACTGAAAAACCTTTCTAAAAAATATTGATAATCAAAGAACTCTAACCACCCCACCTCAGGCTTAGCATTCCGACTGCGTCTAAACTTGAACGTCTTCTTGGAAGGTCCGTGCGCGCGCTGTAACCGAGGTCGTTCTTCTATTTCCGCTTCCTCCCATTCGCCCACGGATAACGGGGAGACTGCTGACACTGGGGATAATGGTGTTTGAGATGTTTCACCTGGAATATACGTATGCATTAAAAACATTGTATAAAATTTACTTTGTTTTTAACAAAAAACATTTTGTGTTTCACTTGTTACATTTAATAGAAAATTTATTTATAAAGATTTCTAAATAGGCTTTTCATTCATTATTAATAATAAACTGCAGATCTTTAAAATAATTAAGTAGATATATTTTTTTAGCTTAACGTTATATCCTGCATTTACAATAAATCCCTGTGCTGGGTGTGCGGTAACTTGGTGCGATACGAGACACGTCCGGCGCAGACACAGTTCTAGTGTCAAGTGTCTCTCTGACAGTTCTACCTCTTCCCCCTATTTACCCCCATCACTCACCAGTATATCCACATATACTACACCATATACAGCAAGGCAGACAGGGGGACTAAGTAACAAAACTCAACGCCATGTTTGTCTTACCGGAGCGGGGAAATGGAAATTATTAATAATCACTGAATTTCCCTCTATGGAATCGAACCCAGAACAGACCATTTAATATGAGAATAACATTGTAGTTAATTTTAGCAAGAATAATATTAACTATATTACCCGAAGTCAACTTAAACTCCACAGATGACATGAACCGTAGTTTAGTTTGAATATTTCCATACGGCGGAGTGCTCGTTGAACATTTTTGATCACCGCTGTAGTTGTTGTTTACTGTACCTGTTGTAATAGAAAATCACATAATATATTATTATCCCTTCTCTATATTATATAAAAGGATGGAAAAGTCATTTCTGTACATTAAAGATATAAAAAAATATTGTGGCATCTAACAAGTCAATTTCACAATAAAGACAGATGGGGGCTGTCGTAGCGCAGTTGTGGTTGCAATTTTCACTCGAACGTCTCGTCGGAGGTACGTATTATTTTCATTTCTTCACTGATCTCCCTGGTAAAAAGACAAAGTGCGGCGATGAGTTGCGTAAAATCTCTTTACATATATCTCGTTATATGTATAACAGTAAAGATATTGAAATTAAAATATTCATAAAACCTTACTGTACCTATATTAGCATTAATATTAGTATTGATATTTCCATTGTTACTGGAAGCGAGATCATATACTGCTTGGCTTGTGGTCGAACTGCTTGACAGTGATTCTGTAAAAAGATATGTGGTATCCATTTATATTCTTAGTTGGACGCTATCTCCCACCTATAGTAGGGTAGGTGTTACGAATCTCCGTTCCTAGATAAAGACACCTCTGTTTAGTTTTCGTTCCACTTTCCGTCGTATTTTGAAGGCATTGCGTGTTGAGTGGCGAAACTCAACTTTAAACTTTTAACTAAATTATTTAATTAAAAAAACGACGCTAGATATCATAACAAATAAGGATTTTCTTATCTTATATATTTGCCATATATATTATATATAAGCAACAGGTCTTGGACTGGATGCCATATTGAAATGTATATAATGCATCAAATATAACTAAATTTTCTCATTAAAAGCAGCACAACGTTTGACTGTAAATACATCCTTTGTGGGCTTAAACCCCACTGGGGAGGACGCTATTACAAATTATTTTCATTCTCGCTCTGGTAGACAAACCTAGGCATTGAGTACTCTACCACTCAATATGTTATTTCTTGAAAATATCAGATTAGACACCAAGTGGGTTTATCAAGGAATGAATTGTCTCAACATTAGGTTCTCTCTTCCTATCCTGATATACGGGAAAAAGCGCGAGGGCTCTTTTTTACAATTATACAATCTTACCCCTCGGTGCGGATAATGGAGCGGGATGGTCAGGTGTCCTTGGCGCACGTCCCACTAACATGGATATGAGGGAAGGTCGATGTTGTTGTTTATCTCGCGGTAGGGCTTCAGATGCCCGTTTGCCCCCCGCCCCGGGGCCAGGGCCGCCTGCGCTTAGTTCTGTTGGGAGTTTTAGGGGTTATTAGCTTTATTTATCAAATAAGACATTTTATATTATTGTAATGTCCAACCATACGACTAATAATGTTAGGGTACCAAAAGATAATGTTAACATGAAATGTGCAACTATATATTCTAATTGATTACGTTGTAGTTTGCTCCGTAAAGAATAATAAATTGTTATTTTTGTATAATTAGATTATGTAACATGTCTTATAGAATAAAACCAAAATTTATGATAAATAAAAATCAAAACAGTATTGAATACAATTGTAATAATGATCTAAACCTCTTGATATTGAGTTGTAGTATTGAGGCCAATCGTGCCGCAGGGGCACTAAGCGTGACTGGAAAACCGACTGGTTGTGGATTCGATCCCCACTCGAGGAAACGAAATATTTATTTAAATTTATATTTCCGTTTCTTCGCTCCGGTGTCGAGGTAAAGTGCGGCGTTGAGTTCTGCCACTCACCACGCAGTGCCTCCAGAATTCGGCAGAAAATGGGGAACGGAGTGTCTTAACACTAGGTTCCCTCTGCCTACTCTGCTGTGTGCGGGATACAGCGTGAAGCTGACCTCTTAATATACTTTTTAAATACATACTAGTTTACACATTTACATCAATTATCTAACGCACGTTAAGGGAATGTGCGCAACTTGCATGCCACGTGTCCATATAATAGTAATTATTCCAAAAGTTAGTGAAAAAATATCTATATCAGCCTGGTTAGCCTTAAAGTTATCCCTCGAATTTTTCGTGCCAGTTCAGCAAGCAATTAGTCGCGAGTAGTCTTAACCCGCGTACATATTCACGAACAACAAGCTGTATATCTTGCTCATCATCACAAAAAGGAAATCATACAACAATGAAATAGTTATTACGCAACCAACCCGCTTTAAAGTTATCTCTCGAATCCCTCAAAGTGCGTAATTCACGGGCTAGTTCGGCAAGTAGTGCCCCGCGTGCTCTGGCCGCGGGCAATCTTAGCCCGCGTACTCTTTCACGCACCACAAACTGCATGTGGCGCTCATGGTCACCGATGGGTGGTTGTGATAACTGTACACATATATTCATTTTATTAATACACAAATTGAAAATGTTTTAGTTAAATTAGTTCAAATATCCTGTTTTAAGAATTTAGGGAGTTAAATTTCGGTTGTGCATTGTCTATCAGTTAGTAAATAAGAGAGTTTTATATAAGTAAAACAAACAAAAACAAATTACCTTATGCACTATAAAAGGCTGTAATAGCACATACAAGGGTGTTCTGTAGGTAACGACGTGTTCGAGGAAGTCCCACAAGTGGTGCGCTGCCTCATTACGGCGCCCCAGTTCCCTCATAGCGCGCGCTATGCGGCCCCACTCGCTGCACAGCTCGCTTGTGAAACACGCGCATAGTATTTTGAGAGCTGGAAGTATTGGAATTTTAGTATTGTTTACACACTGAACCCTGTATATAGCAGGGTAGGCAGAGGGAATTTGGTATTAAAATTTACCACTACACTGCACTACTAGGTTGGTGTATAAGTTAGTGCTCAAAATAGAAAAGAACAGTTTTATGCGCCAAAAAATATCACAAAACGTTCTGTTTTGTGATGATGTGATGTAATGTAAATAAAATATAATAAAATAAAATTGTAGGTAGACTTAATTTTTAATTTTTTGAAAATTTTTATTGCATTTTAAATTTACAGTACGAATTATACTATAGTAGAACATAGAATATAAAAAAGTCTCACCAAGAAAAGCGACCCTGTACAAATGGTTGGACAGCCTGGCGGTGTTCCTAGTGTCGCGGCTGCCGGTAAAGGTGAGCGAGTTGGCGCGCGCGTCAGTGACGAGCTTGGCGTTGGCGGCTGCCGCCTGCCCCGCCGGCGCGGGCGGGCACAGCGTGGACACCGCCACCGACACCAGATACGACACGTCCGACTGCCGGAGAGGCGGCACGTCTGCGAAATAGACAAACATATTTTTATTTATAGCTTCACGCTTTTTCTCGGAATGCAGGCAGAGGAACTTAGTTTTAAGTCTGTTACATCTCCCGTTGTCTACCTCATATTTTTGAGTGAGCCGATACGTCTGTAATATATGTTTTATACAACACCAGTATTATATATTTTACAGTCCAGTCTTGTCACTCATGTCGTCTCTCTCTGATAATTTGAAAATTCATAATAAATATTTAAATAAAATTTATCTAATGCCTTCAAAATAATCCATTACCTTTTTATATATGTATATAGTGTATCTCATATAGTCTACGTCAAACAAAAACACATCCTAACAAAATTGTCAATAAAAAAAATATATCACCTTTTCTTCCACTGCCAACACGCAAACATAACGGCATAAATAGATTCATGAGCATATTTTCCGTTTTTTCAGCTGTAGGGAATATAGCACTTCCTCCACACATCTGTTCTAAGGAGTAACTATCCTGTAACACAAAATATTACAATATTAAAGTAAATATTATTTCTATTGACATTATTACTTACATTTAAAAAAAATCTATATTGGCACTTATAATATATATTTTAAAGTTAGTGTCAATCTAAAGTTTATTATTGCCACCAAAATTTTAGAAACGTGTAAAAAATAACGAAACAATTCTTAAAGTGATATTAAAAATTAAAAAAGTAAGTTGTGATTAATGTATAAAACTTTTATAGTAGTCCAATTAGAACACACGTTTGGATAGTTTACAAGAGGCGTGGGTTTAAAATCCTGCTACGTTCAAAAAGTTATATATAAAGAAACCACAAACCCCAGTATTAATAACTTGCAAAGCAATCAACCGGACCACGGTGCTACAGAAGTGGGGCGGCGGTGGTTGCTGCATCAACGCAGTAGTCGCTGATGAGAAGTTCTCGCTTGTACCGCTGTCTGATACTATTAAAGCCTGTAAAGTATGTTAGTGTTAACATTTATAATAATAATAATAATAGTAACATTTTTACTTGCTATTTTTCAGTACTTACTTGTACAGTATTGAGAATTGTTTTAACTTGTTGCCACTGCATGATGTAGGGACAGCGAATCATTGTTTCGTATACACCCTTTAATAATACAGCTGCTGAATCCCAATCAGTGTTTCGCTGAAAAAAAAATTACTGGTAGAAGAAAAAACAAAAAAATAAATAATTAAAAATACACATAATAAATCCAAAATTACCCTTATACTAGGTTTCTTAGCAATTTTCAAGAACACTTTGTCCAATCTTCTCAATATCATATTAAGTGCCGGTCTTAGCGCGTCGTCGGCCCAGTCGGCTGCTGGCAGAACTAGAGTCATGTATCGTTGTAAGCCTCGACATCCCATGGACTCAGGGTCGTAGGGTGACACTTTGAGGAGAGAATGAGCTATTTCTGCTAGACGCTGTGAAAAATTGTATATGTATTAGTATTTATCTTATTTTCAGCTTCACGCTGTATCCCAAGGTAAACAAGACCTAGTGTTAAGCATTCCTTTCGCCAATCTCTTCTCAGTTTGCGAGGCAATGCTTGTTTAGTAGTGGAGCTCAACGCATTGCATTATATAATGATATCGCATTATATTATAAATTATTTTCAGTTTATTTTGGTAGCAATATTGCTACTAATAATTCATTTACTGGGTTTTCAGATCTTTTTCTCGATCCCAGAATTACAGAAACATATTTAATTATTAATTTGCAATTGGCGATAAAGGTAGAAAACGAAAATATAGGCAAATAAACACGCGACATGTAGATGCGCGAAATAGAACGTGAAGCTAAAAAAAAGGAAAATATGATTTTTACATAATACATTAGTAATAATTACAGTCTTACCGCGTGTGACTTAGAATCCAGTAATTCAACAGGTTTCCCTTCAGAGCCGCCACTTCCCTTAGATCCATTGAGTTCAAGTAAGCGAGTGGTTGCTCGTCCTATAAATTCTCCCACTAAAGATAGCAACACGTCACGTGGCCGACGATATTCAGCACGTACTAACTGAAATTAAATGTTTAACACCAATAATATGTCAATAAACAACAATAATATATATCTTTAAAATTTATAGAAACTAGGAAATGAGTCTTAAAAAAAGTGAAAGTATTTAGACATGCGTTTCAGATCATATACGAGAGATCATACTCGTAGATGTAACAATTCATCTATATACTAGAAAACATCTTCGAAAATGTTGGCATATGAAAAATTTATTTATATGTATGCCAACGATATGTATGCCATACATTTCAGGTTGTTTTTGTATAATATGTATATCAATGTATATCAACTGTTGTAAATGATATACAAAACGTGTAAGTTTGGGGCTTATAGCAACATACCTCGGAGTCCTCAGTATCGGTGTACTCAGGCGCGGGCGGCGGGCGCGAGTGGTCGCTCACGTAGCGCGAATGCGACTCGTCATCCAGTATGTCGAGCGGCGTGAAGGGCGCCGCGCGCGGGCAGCCGCGCTGCGACGAGCCTTTGTGCTCCGGCGTGGTGCGGTACGGCCCGTTGTACGACCTGTACGTGTATTAAATACTACTGGTAGTCGATTAAGGTTATTAATGTGAAAATTGGGAAACTCAATGCCAACCCTTCAATGTCAAAATTATTTATCTTTTTTTATAAAAACATGACCGACAGCAATATACTGAGTGTTAGACTATTCTGTAGTTTCTTGTTAATTATTCTTATGTATATACAACAAAAAATATTTGTTTTGAAAACAAAAATGACTTTAGGTTGGCTTTTCTTTAAGTTGTCAATTTTGACATTCGACAATGTTAATAGGCACATACGTTATATCTTTTTTATTACCGGTCAATTTCCTTCGTATGTTTTCCATACAACGTGACATTGGCGAAATGAATTGTGCTCAACTGGCACGCTCGAAACGCATATATCAAGAATTCAATTCAATTCACATACGTTATGTAGATTACCATGTTTTAAAATAATATTCAATGCATTTTCATTCTCATCTCTGTAGATGCTTTCAATCGAAATAAGTGTTTCGACGTAGCTTCATAAGAATATATGGGTTAATAGGCTAGAGCGCTTAAGCGGTCTCCGGTTGTAGTCCCACTATGTCAAAATATTTATACATTTATAAATATTTGTTCGACCTTTTTTAGTTAAATAAAAATAATATACTTTAGTTGGCATAGCACAAAATATAATTTTTGTACTTACTTGGATAAGCCCTCACAGTTGTTGACCAAAGTTTTAATGGCTATGGCTAATTGTTGTATTATTTCCTTTTCAGTCTTTCCTTCTCTATTGTATGTCGGGAGTTGTATTTGTTTAACATAGCATGGTAGTATAGCTTCTAGTATTATCTGTAACAAGACAAACATTTGTTTTATATACAGTAAATTAAAGTAAACTTTTATTTTGCATCTCATAAGAATTATTTAGAGATGAGAAAGCCGAGACAACCCAGTATTTAAACAAGTCAAGGCCGTCGTGGCGTACGATTTTAGTCACTAGTTCTATTAGGGAGAATGAATTATTTTAACTAATTCTTCACCCTCTTAACAATACAAAGCGCAGCATTGGGCACGTACGTTAATATGCAAAGTATCAGAGGGTATCAGAATATCCTGCATACCCTGTTTTAAATGAAATACAACGTGAATCTAGAAAAGTCTTCTTCCTCCTGGCATTAATCCCGGCTATTGCCAGGGTCTGCCCTCCTACTCAACCTACTCCACTTTGCA
>JAKRZM010000542.1:55285-101658 GCA_036379175.1 Heliconius cydno galanthus | reverse complement strand
TTTAAAAAACTCCTAAAAAGAAGAATTCTTTTTATTGCTTTTTATAATATAATATAATTTTATAATATAATACTTTGCTCGCATCACCAAATGCAGCGTCTTCATCGGTATCCAAAATGGCAGAGACAGAACCAAACATTTGCAGTATAAAAGGTTTCCTATTGAGCAGATAAAACTGCTTTACGGCATACTCTATTGTGGTTGTAACAAGTTTATTGGTTTGGAAATTGGAGTATATTTGTAACAAAGTTGGCATTATTAGAAGATATCTGAAAGAAACAATAAACAGAATTAAAGAAACATTTCAAATAAATTTGATATAGAATAGTCATATTTTGAGTAGTAAGATTATATTTTATTTACTAACTAAATGTAATATTTATATATATTGTTACTAAGACACAACGCACAGCTGAAAGTATGAGCATAGAATTAGAAAGATTAAATTTTGTCATATAAGTTTTCCAAATAGAGAGGATCCAACAAGAACAGGAAAAACGTCACGTTTAATGTTACGTAAAAAAAATATTTATAGGCGTCAACTAGTTTAGAGGTATGTAGAGACCGTAGCGTTTAGCGCTCCGTTCTCTCTGACTACCCCGCAAGGGATAAAGCGTGAAGCTATGTATGTATGTCAACTAGTTTACAATTTGACACTAAATTTCTATAAAAGTACTACTTTACGATGGTATATGTGCACATATAAAATGCAATATTAGAAAAAGAACAAAAAAAAACGAAGTAGAAAAAAAGAAAAACTGAAAAAACATTACGTACCCATTAGTAGAAAATATATTTTTAAAATTAAACGCCGCGTTCACATATGTAGCTATAACGTATCGCAGTATCAACGAGTCCTCGCTGTGTAACATCAATGCCCCGTTTAGTACATTCAGGAACAAGTGGATATCTCTCGATGATGTGAAATTGCCTGCCATTGCTTCGAACATTCGAGCTATGAGGCGGACCCACCTGTATTATACAATTATGTCATTTTAATATTCGCTTCTTCATCTGTGGGCTTTTTCCACATATAAATAAACAGCAGGGTAAACGGAAGAAACAATCTCTCAAGGCAATCCGTTCCTCACTTCGTACCCTAATTTTGGAGACGGGGACACTCAAAATCAGTCTGCCTCAGACTTGAGAAGAACCGGCGCAAGAAACTCACTTACTTATTATTAGTGACAATAAAAGTAAATCATTGTGAAATGAAAATAATGTAAATATAATGACTCCCCCATATGGAGATCGAGTTCACAACTTTAGCGTTTATTAATAGAACTAATTGAATTAATATTGGCAAAAATAAAAAGATGAGGCCAGTCGTGACGCAGGGGCACAAAATGTGACTGAAAAACCGGCTGGTTGTGGATTCGATCCCCACTTGAGAAAATGAAATATTTATTTAAATTTCCATTTCCTCGCTTTGGTGTCGAGGTAAAGCGCGGCGTTGAATTCTGCCACTCAACACGCAGTGCCTCCAGAATTCGGCAGAAAGTGAGGAACGGCTCTGCCTACCCTCCTATGTGCGCGATACAGCTTCAAGCTGATTTATTTACAAATAAATATTTGTTACATTTATGAGCTAGTCATCGAATCGTTATATTATATGAAAATACATACATAAACTTATGCAGAACATCTAATCCTAGTAACGTAGAGCCTAATGGTCCTCTACTATACAACATTAAGTCCGCTTCTAAAGCTTTTCTCGGAAAAGACGGGAGTTTCATTAGTTCATCGTGTAAAAACACTACTCGTTGGACAACCTGAAAAAGAAATGAGATAATCAGTTAAAGACATTATGTAATACGTTTTAGTACGCTTTAATATTCTACGTATATAGATGAGAACGGAGAGAACATATACGTTCTCCGCTCGAATTCGAGGCACTTCAGTTCGGTTGAGTGGCAGAACTCAACGCCGAAACAATGTTAAATTACAAAAAAGGAAAAATATTATGCCAATGAAATGTATAATGAATATAATTAAACATCACAACATACCATATCGACGTTTTTCAGAATAGCCCAAGTTAATAAAACTTTGCCGATTTCCACAAATTTCTGTAACAGTTCTTGTTGTTGCAGCTTCTCGAAGGCTTCTTCGGGTTCCATGTGCACGAGCCCAAGTTGAGGGTATTGGGAGCGTTTAAAGAAATAATGATCGCGTACATAGCCTTGTGGATTGTGGATTTGTCCTATTGTTAATGTAAGGTGTATAATGTTATTTTTGTATTGGGAAAACCGAAAATATTGAAAAATTGTCGATTTTAAAAATTTTTTTTTAAAGAAAACTAATAAGTATACATATGTATATAAAGATCCCTATGTACTTCAAATATTTCATTAAAATACAATTATACAATAACTTACTTGTTTTAAAGTCAACCAAAAAATATTCATTATGTAAATCTTCAGGTATTCCAAAATAGTCTAAAGATTCTCTTAAAATTTGAACAAACTGCGTATCTTCTTGTACAGGAAATTGAGATGGGATACTTCCTTCATTGTCCGCTAAAGGGAGTAGAATAATTTAAAATATAACGTGAGTACACATCAATACCACGTTAAAAACTTTGTGAAAAAAAAAAAACTTTAAATAGAATTATAAGTAATATATTAAAATGCTTACAAGGGCCATGTACAATAATTTTCTTAGCAGCAGGAACGTTGGCTGTTAATAATATAGAAGCATCACATTGTTCCTTGCGCAATATTTGTTTTAAATCTTTAAACATAATTCCGTGAACACTGTGTACTACCTGCGATTCAATATTATTATATTAAGCCTAAATTATTCAATTAATTTAACTTTCTATGAAAAATATACTAAATATAGTGTATAAGTATTAAGGTAAAAAAATATATTATACAGGGTGGAAGAGGCAGCGCTTCTTTTATTGAAACTGTATATAGGGTAATATATTTCAAACCCACACCTAAGAAATTCAACAAGGTACCTCAACAGTTTGGACGTAGGTTTTTTTTTCATTTCACGATTTTTATCCATACCTGTATTTCGTGTGACGCACACATACGTGTGCGACGTTTCCGATTAGACAGGTAAGTGTGTGCGTGCCTATGTTATACTTTACAAATGGCGTTTTATTTTAAAACGATAATTTTATTATTTATTTTGTTTGAAAAAATAACTTTTTCATTTTTGGGAATTATTTTTTTTCCGAATTATATTAGGCTTTTATAGAGTAGTTAAAACTGTGGTTTCATTTAAAGTGGTGCTGACAATTTCACCCTGTATATCTTTCTCTCGGCACGAACATGTTCATGCAAGAAAAATATTGAATTGTCAGTTTCGTAAACGTAAGAAAATCGGAACCAAGAAGTAAGTCAAAATAGAACTGCAAGATTTATCTTATATTCATTGATACAGATAAGTGAAGGTAATTAAAGTATGTTAAAAAACCTACATACCATCCACAGAATAGACAATGCAGCACCAATAAGCCTTTGGCCATCTTCATGCGGTGTTCTCACATAAAACATAACGTATCCTATAATATAATTATACAGCGCAAAGGCAGCCTGCTGAGGCAATCGTGGGATAAATCTAATTAGATGGCGTAGTAACTTGAACATGTCGTCTTGATGGTCGCGGGTTAAGCGTTCTAGTACGTGACGGAGGAAAAGCGCGGAATCTTCTACCAGACATCCCCATATTACCTGTTTGTTAGACAGAATATCTTATGTATAAAATAATACAGTAAAATGTTTGTACATGCATATCTTCGAAACTATTGGATAGATTTAAATAACCTAACTTGCAGTATTTTTATTGTAAAACTATTGGACCTGGAAAGAGCATTTCCAAATCAACCGAAGTGGAATAATTTCGATACTTTGGAAAGGGAATGTGTCGTTAAACTTCTGTGTCTACAAATTCGTCAAAACAAGTCTTAAAATTCAATTCAATAGACCTGATAAGCAACTTCATAAACAGAACATCCCTCTCTAGAAACCGCGGCATCATCCAACAGCGATATTATTTCAGCCACCGCGGAACACAACACCGAGGGGAATAACGCCGGAGCCACTTGCGTATGGTGGGAGCCGCGGACTCCTTCTACCATTTCCTCGTCAGCTGGAGCTAAAGGAATAAAAATAAATTTATAAAAGATTAATTCTTTTTTGTTCAGCTCGAAGCTGCATTTCGCATAAAGAGTAGGCAGAGGGACGGTGGAGTAGGTGGACGGAAGGACAAGGAGGCATTTCGCTCCCCAATTTCATCTCGACGCCTCAGTTTGTAGTATTACCAGAGCGGTCATATATAAATTATGATATTTTTTTGCTTTGCTAGTTCTGCAGAGGTTTGTAGTTCTGAATGATTGGCGGATATGTGCAGTTTAAAGTATTTAGGACGTCGTGGTACAGCGGCACAGCAATGTAAGCTTGAAATTTATGGGTATCATTCCTACTTTGGAGAATGAAATACTTTCGTTTACTAGCTAGTAGAAGATATAACTAACGCACAGTGTTGAGTTACGTCCGTACTCAATCGGTAATGTGCCAAAATTTGATGGCGCATTTCCGCCTATCTCTCTATCTGCTATAATTGGGATACAGCGTGAAGATAAAAAAATATATTATATCTTACGTTCAACATGATCATCAGCCGCGTGATCCAAGGCGGGTTCGCGAGCCGCTTGCCGTGTTATTGGTATCGTCGTGATTAGGAAACTTTCACGCTCAGCTTTCTTCTTATCGTCCCTCTGTTGTAATGCTTTCTTTATTGCCTCGGTTTGTTGCTTTTTACGTGTTTTTGTTGCTGTTACTAGAGAACGCTGGAAAACATATATTGAGTGATGATTTTTCGTAAACTGTAAATATATTAATGTTTATGTAGCAACTTACATGTCTTTCTTGGTTTAAAGTCATTTCCATATCCTTATCCTTAACTTGTGGGCACCATGGCGGATCAACGACAGCTAATGACTCAATGCCTATTTTAGGCGACGGAAGAGTGAATTCTATTCCTGGTGGAGGTACTTTGAACGTGACAGATGCGCCTTCTTCCATACGGGGCCACACTTGATATCTGAGTTTCCACAACACTTGGAATCGCAATATGGCGTTTATTCTGGAAGTTTAATACAATTTACTTTTAGATGACACTGATATAGCATGGCAACATAGTTTTGGCTAGCTGTACACACTATATTTTATTCGGGATTCGGAGAGCGAAAGCGGAGTTTCACAATTTTTAATTAACATGCAATGTGCAATGTTTGTAAAAATTGTGTAGGGGGATGCATAGCCCGGTTACAAAAATAGGTTCCTTTCTGTCTACCTATCATATTCAGGTACAGCGTGAAGCTAAAAAAGAAAATATGGTACATGATGCTTTTTTGTGTTCCATAAAGTATATTCTTTAATTTTTCCTATTATTTCATACACACCGAATCCCAGGATCGGTGCTCTTAAGCGCTTTATGCATAATGTGCTGGGCTTGGTCGGGCGCCCGCACCGCCGCCAGGGCAAACAGCGCTGCAGCGCACGCGCTCAACTCGCGCTCGGGCTCTAGCAGCAGCTGCCAAGCCGCGCCCGCCGCCTCCGCAAACACCTCCGACGGTAGCGTCGTGGCGCCCTTTACTAGTGCGGCCAGCGGCGCGTGGTACGCCTCCCGGACCTGGGTTTTTATATTTCTTAATTAATAAAATACATCTCTATATAAAAAACTCTTACATAAATGTGGAAATAAGTAAATAAATATTTGATGGCCATCAATCTTACATATTTTGCGTCTCTTATTTACAGTATTTATTTTGCGCTTCTTTGAGATCTGATCTCTTCCTACTATTCTTACTAAACGATCTATGTGATATATACACATATAGATACATATGTCGCGGGATGGATTGATGGAAATTGATAGCGTGGTCAACGTAATCGCCATTGCCATGGACAGTGTGCACGCAGCTCAAGCGAATTCACATTGAACTCAACCTATTCACTTTACATACGTTAATATATCGTAGTAAGTAAGTACCGTCAAACTACCCATCAACTTATAATTATGTGAAATGATATATCAATGAAGACCTAATAAGTACTTTCAGTTAATTATTTTGTAACATACATATACACAAATGTACGCGCCTGAGACTTGATATACTTGAGTATGGGGGGTGGGTCCGCGGGCGGGTAGGGCCCGGGCGGGGGCTCGGCGGGGGGCACGGCTTGCTCGCCGCCCGCCGCGCGGTACGCCAGACCCGCGCTCTCTATTACTGATCGGTCGATCCTGTGATAATCACGTACACATATAAAACATAGTAAAGAATATATTACAGCATATTGCTAGGGTTCTTTTATAAGCATAAGACCGGCGTAAAGTCATCTCAACAGTCATCCAAGCCTACTAACTTAATATTGATCATTTTTATAAGTTTTGCCTACCATCATGAAACTTTTACAGAACGCTATGTGAGCCTGACTCACACTTGACCTTTTTCAAGTTTTATTAATATTTATTATTAAAAGTAATAAAATGTCTGTTTTTAGTAAAAACAGAAATATTAAAAACTGATGCTAAAATTTCGACAATAACTCTAAAGCACTTAGAAAAAAAACAATAATAATAAATAAGGAAAAACAATAAGATACCTGTCACTAACGTGTTCAGAAGGTTTACGAGTTCGCCTTCCTCTTCTAACGTCTCCAATTACTTCTTCGTTATTAGTTGTATTTATTTCGGGTCCAAATTTTTCACCATAAATCTATGTATAAGGAGAAATAATTATTATCTATGCTGTGCACAGATAATAATTATTTCTCAAGTACAAGACAGTGCGTCCGCGAGGTCTAAGCTGAGCTTTGTACTAGTAGTGAGTAAATCCAATTGTTTGGCTTAAATCGGTTTAAACTGTTTTTTAAAAATTGGACTTTCTAAGAGATGTAACCTCTTGTAATGCTAACTGCACCACATATTTAATTCTTAATATTATCAATTTCTTAGAAGTAAAAGATAAAATTGGTACTATCACTGTACAAATATGGAAAAATGTATGTGAACAAACAATAAAAAAGAAAAATATATATTGTGGACATAATATATATTTTCTTCTTGATGAAATAACAGAAAGGTTATTAACACAAACGGCACATGAGACGAGTGTAAAAATTACGAAATTATTTAAAAATGATGAGGATGCAATGTCTGGCGTACAAGAATGATATTTTGTTATGTAGATTTTTTTTTATTTTTTTTTAATAAAAACCTTTATTTTTATTTTATTTCTCTAGCTTTATTTTTATAAGTAAAGTAGCTCGCATTTATAAGTGATTATAAAATCACTCTAAAAATGCAACGCTCAGCTTAAGCCTTGCGAACTGAATAAAAGTCACTCAGACGTCAGATTATATATTATAAAAGACTAACCCCAGGGTCTGGGGGCCCTAAGATCTTAACCTAAATGAATGATATATAACTATTGTTAATGCTTATTATAGTGATCGATGCTACCTTTTGTACTGATTTCATAAGTCTGACCGTAGATCGCATATTACGCCTGAAGCAATAAGGGTGACAAAAGTTCTGATGACAGCATACATAGTTGAACGAATTCAAATACTTTACGATCACCTGAAAAATATATATGTAGTAATTTTAAAATGTTGATACTATGCGAAAAGAAATGAAAACATGGTACGAAAAGATTGGTTATTAATTTAAAAAATATCCTGCTTTGAATTTGGATAGAACTGTGATTTTTGCTTGGCCTCAAGGGATTTCCTAGGGATTTCCTAGTATGCTGTCGGTCAGCACTGATCGCGTTGGCAGTCATCGTGTTAATATATACATTTATTATGTTGTACTTTAAGCCAAAATTAGAAATTTCAATTTAAAATACAGGAATATATTGTATTCTAACATAATGCTTAAAATGTTAAAAGTGAATTTTAACTAACTTTTAGCCAAGGAAAACTTTTGCCAGTATCAGGCGGATCGGTAGAATTACTGTCCGGGCTGTCAGGTGGGTGGTCGTGATCGTCTGACAGCACTCCTGGACTCTCTTCACCTCCGCTATCTTCATTTGGCATTATTACAGTGCCACCTAAAAATGTAGAGGTAAAGTTTTTTTTTTTAGGTTCTGATGTATCCTGCATATAGCAGGGTAAGCAGAAGAAACCAAGTATTAAGACAGAAAAGAAAGTCCGTTTTCCACTGATCAATTTTGAGGCATTGCCCGGTGATTACATATAACACAGATAACACTTTTATATTATTATTATCTATTAATAAGCATAAATATAGGTGGAGCTAATAAATAGTTTTAAGATAATATTTTATAACATAATTATTCTTAATTAAATACTTAGTATTCTTTGAGGATTATTATTACGTTGCATAAATTGCATTTTTTAAAGAAAAAAAAAACTAACCTGTTCCTGGATATACTTCTGAAGTGTCACTTCTATCTGATAAAGAAGACACTTTCCTTCTGCTCTGAATGGAATCAGATCTTCGATTCACAACTGAAAGTAGATTGAGAATCAAAATTTAAAAGTAGTTTGTAATGTACACTTTTCTTTTTTTTTTTAGCTTCACGTTGTATTCTACATGTAGAAGGGTAGGCAAAACGATAGTATTACGACACTTCGATGAGCCCACACACCGTTCAATTTTCGAGACAGTGCGTGTTAAAAGACGAAACTCAACGTCGCGCGTTGTTTTGTTACCAGAGCGAAGAAATAGATCGAACCGACCACAGCAGTCGCGTATACAAATGCTGTTCATTCACGATACTCACACATGAGGGTTGCAATGTAGACTTTATAATAATTAAATATAATAGTAGCTGTATTTAGCGGGTAGGCGGTCATAAAACACATATAATACACGCATATAAAGAAATTAAAACAACAATCAAGAAACCGTTGAGGAACATCGGCATAGGGTCTGGCTGTAAACGTGGTTATGAGTCCGATTACCACTTGGGGAATAAATTATTTCCAATTTCGCGTTTTGGCAACAAGACAAACTAAGAAAATCTTACAATCATCAACTTCCCGCGTGTCCTTCTGTCTCAATTTAATAGACCGTCGTTTAAAAGATCCAAAGGCGGCGTGTTGTTGCGTGTTCCTGCGTGCTACGCCTTTACCGCGCGATCCTAGACGAGATTTCTTGTCGTCGCCACTTGGAATAGCTTCAGGAAGCTGTAAAATAACATAATTAATAGTATATAATATAATAAATAATATAATTTTCACTTCAAATGGGATTTTTGAGAAGATAACAATATTGTTGATAAGAAGATTCCAATGTGGCATTGCAAATGACACATAAAAAAT
The DNA here is from genome assembly GCA_036379175.1 of Heliconius cydno galanthus. NCBI lineage: Eukaryota > Metazoa > Arthropoda > Insecta > Lepidoptera > Nymphalidae > Heliconius > Heliconius cydno. The sequence goes on along the minus strand of JAKRZM010000542.1, from coordinate 92,347 downwards.
TAGAAGGGTATTGTATCTATTCAATTTCGAAGTAACGCAATAAAAATAGCCATAGTCATAAAGCAAAAACTTACTGTAACATTGCTCCCACCAGAAACATTTTCTGGTTCGTGAAGTACGAAAGATATTTTCCTTTCAGTTTCAGCTCCCGCTATTGATTGTAAACTTTGGGCCGAAGCTTGAGAGTGTCCCATACTAGACAATGCCATACTCCATCTCCTATTAGCCTCCCTACAAAATCGGAATAAATATTAAAATAACTTTATTTACTGAAACAATAACTATTTCCAACTAATATGAATAATTTAACTCTGGAGCCTTACATTTTTTGGCATGCCCACGTAGAAAAGCAATTTTACTAGTTTTAACTAAACTATATTATAATCGTAACTAAGTACGGTAGAGTATTTGAAATGAATAATGTCTCGTGGTTCTTAAATAACATACCTTAAGTCATATTTTTTAAATGTACCATGCATTCAGTGGTTACACACTTTTATTTTTCCGATATTTTATTTAATAGATCGACGGAGAAATGCAGACATTCTATCTCGTAAAAGTTATAACAATAGATTATATATAAAAAATAAAATAAAAATTTAATTATTAAAAAAAAACATTAGAAAGCGAAATACTAACTCTATTTATATACTACATACCTAAGTTACATAATAAGTATCATATATAAATTTTACATAAATATATAAAAAAAACAGTCTGCATTTACCGGTAGACCAGGTGCCCAAAAATGTTAAAGTGAAACCTAAATAACCTAAACAACTAATTATGTTAAAACTAACAGTGTTTAACATATCGAGTATTTAATGCCGTGTTTTATCCAATATATGGGTATTTAAACTATGTGCATGCACATTTTCACATGTGCAATATAACATGCATTATTCCATATACACATACTCGACTGGCATTAATGCGTGTTGACTGCTAAGAGCCCTGTCAAAATGAAAATTTCGATCATAAATATGAACTCATTATACGTAACTAATGTAAACATAAACGACTCACTTATTATTACACAATAAACGTCTCCGCTTTTGCATCCACCTTAGCAAAAAATAATAACACAAAATAAATTGACACAACGAATAGATTGGAACTACTTACCAAACGATAATGATAATACTATAATAATATAACGATTATAGTGGATTCTTTTTTGTACCTGTACACTCGGTCCCAAGGGCCCCTCTCTTTGAGTGAGGACCGACAGGATTTTGGAAGGTTCTGGTAGGTTTCGCGGAGAAAGGCTGTTATTTCTAATAGTAAAACGCATGCCACCATTCGAAGTGCTCGTGGACATTCAGCACCAATTGTCTTGCCGGGTAATCTAATGCTGGCTGTTTGTTGGAAAGAAAGGTATTGAAATAAGTAAAATTTCTTAAAAAAATCATCCTTTTCCTAGTCGCTATGGGGTGTGTAGTTGATTTAGGGTACAAGTCTTGTGAAATATTAAATCTAAAGTTAAATGTGTCCGTTATGTTACTAAAGCTATTACTCAATATAAATATATCACTCAATATTCCGTATATCGATAGTAATTGGAACGGTAAGAAAAGATATCTTCTAGTTGATTATTTCCTTCTTTCGTCGTTACAATTAATATCTATTTATATTTATTCTATGTTATATAACCTATGTGTGGGCAATGGAAAGTTTTGACTATTTTAATAATAGTCAAAACAATATTGGATTACAAATTAAAATTGACTTAATTCATCAAAACTGTTAACTATTAACTAATTAAACATAAAGAGAATTATTTCGAAAAATGCACCTTCATCTAAAAAGTCTTCCTCCTCATCTTGTTGCAGTAGGTCTCTTTGACCGTCAGGATCGTTGACCAAATTGACAACTGTATCTATGTGTTTTCTATCTTCGTTTAACATATCCTCTAATCTATTTCCTATAGCCTGAAATACAAAAACAAAGAATAATCAGGTATTATAAAATTAAATCATGTATTTTTAATTTGTGTTTTTAAAGTATTATACTTACCTCAGCCCATTGATAAAAAAGTTTACCAGCTAACCGTTGTCTTCTCAACTGTAGTGACCCTGAGGATACTAACAAACAAAAAATTCTCTAAATATATGAATATTAAATATTGTTGTAAATTGAATGATTAATAATATAAACTTACATGGATTTTTACCCATATTAGATTTAAGCCAATAGGGCCATTGTCCTTTATTACAGTTATGCACTAAATGAGCACATTCAAGTAGTATGGCAGCTCTAGCTACTACTACTGTATGTGGCTGAAAAAAATATAGAAAGGTAAACAAATAGAAAATAATTTAAGAAAAATAAGTTCAAATATGAGGCCGTCGCGGTTTAGCGGTACAGTGTACGATTGTAAGCGCGTCGGTTGTGGGTTCGATTCCCAATTAGGGAAGTGAATTATTTTCATTTTCGGCATCTAACACGCTATTTCATGGTAATTGAGCAATGTGTGGGGAACGGAGTATCAAAATATTAGGTTCCCCTTTACTACGGTACAGCGTGAACATAAAAAAAATCATATACAAACCAAATCTAGCAAAGCGGCCATAAACAAAGCGTCAGGCGTGGCCCCCGGCTGTGTAGCATCCAATATAAAGCTGAACCTCGATAGGCCAGAATATAACGGCGCGGCCGCGACTAGTCTTCTACGCTTTAGTACCACTACTTCTGATTCACCACCGCCTGAACCACCTTCTGCTGACCCTCGGCGTGACATATCTAATAAGTTCAAGGAACATTTTAGAATTTCCTATCTTACTCTCCTACTAATATGATAAAAATAGAATTTTGTGAGGATGGATGTATGTATATTATTCTAATTTCACGCAAAATCTAGTAAACAGATTTAGACAAAATTTTAGTCAGGTAGCTTATACAGGATGGAAGAGACAGCGCTTCTTTTACTGAAACTGCATATAGGGTAAAATATTTCAATCCCAGAGCTAAAAAAAATAATCAAGGTACCTCAACAGTTTTGACGTAGGATTTTTTTTTCATTTCACGATTTTTATCCATACTTGTATTTCGTGTGACGGACACATAAGTGTACGACGTTGCCGCTTTGACAGGTAAATGTGTGCGTGCCTATGTTATACTTGACAAATGGCGTTTTATTTTAAAACAATAATTTTATTATTTATTTTGTTTGGAAAAATAACTTTTTCATTTTTGGGAATTATTTTTTTTCTGAGTAGTTAAAACTGTGGTTTCATTTAAAGTGGTGCTGATAATTCCATCCTGTATATCAGAATAACACACATAGTACAAATTATGTAAGCATTTGGTAAAATTTAGCTTTAATATAACAACAGCTTTAAATAGGTTAAGTTTATGTTTATGTTTCAACTCTATACATAAACTTAATACAACTTACATCCACCGGTAGTCTCTTCAATACTCCCATCGCGTTTTTTCCCCATCTTCCTCAGACCAAATCTATTTAATCGATCTTCTACTCGTTTTCTTGCTCTGTAACACAAGAAGTAAATATAAACAGTCAATTTTCCGAAGGGTCCTAACGTTACTAAGGATTCGAGGGTGAAAGAGTCAAAGAAGAAGTATAACTGAGCCTCTAGGATAGATCTTATACAGTAGGTGTGACATAAAATATTATAACACATACACATTTACCTATTAAGAGTATATCCTACTCTCCTCTTGACATGTACGGGGCGCGACACGTGCACGGGGTGCGTGTGGAAGGGGCGCGCGAGGGACGCCATGCTGCCCGATATTGGGAGAGACTCGCCGGAGCCGCCGCCGTTGCGAGTTAGAGATTGAGCTTGTGGCTTTTGACGGAACCAGTTCACTGTGTAAATATGTTTTGTGGTTTTATTTATTATAATTTTTAGATTTTTCTTTATGATTGTTATTTAAAAAAATAATTGATTGGACAGAAAAATATTGGTCTATACAGTAAAACTGCTACATATGTACTTACCTATACCACTAATATGAAACTTAGAAGGTATAGATTTAGAATGCGTTATCTTATGATGCGGCGTTATATCTGTAGACGACGCTGAGGGAATTGTCCGCTCTGATTGTCTTGGAGTTAACTGATACCTTCTTGTACGCACTGATAGTGGAGATTGACTTGCTGATTCATCTCCACCTTCAGTTTCTAGAAGACTCTAAAAGTTGTATAAATATTTTATTATTTTATTTATATATCTACATCAATAAAATACTTACGATTAGCTTAACTAACAAAGAATGAAACTTCAAAGTGTAAATTACTTAGGAACTTTAGTTTCAATCGGATTTTTACAATATTGAATGAATAATAGATTATTTACATATACATGTGTTATTAGACTTACATGTGCACCAGTTGAAGAAGTGCTACGTTTTTTGAAGAATTTCTTATGACTTCTATCATCCGCGGCGCAACCTGAGTCTGCGCCAGTGTCCGAGCCGCGCTCATCGTCCTGTGCTCTTGGAATATGTCTAGAAATTTATGATTCACTTATTAATTAGGCTACTTAATACCTAAATATTACTATGAACTTATGTGTATATATATATGATGTGGGTATATTCTGATATTAGTGGATCTTTTCCTTAGCTCACTGAAAACATTTAAAATATTTAGGTGAGATCACTTCTGTACAGTACAATTAACTAAAACAGCTAAATGGTCTATAGGGAGTTTTTTCATTTGCAAAGCGTATTAGTGTAAATGTCATAAATTATATCAATACATTAAATACATCATAATGTAAAAAATCACCGTATAACCCTAGTGGTTTGCATGTTAGCCTCCTTGGTCTGAGTGCCTGGCCTCTCCGCGGTGTCCATGAGAGCGCTGAACGCCACCACGCGGAACTCTCCGCCGTGGGCCTCTCTCACGTAACTTAGTAGAAGGCGGATTTCCGCGTAGAGAGCCTGATTAATATAATTGAAATATTTTTTACTATTTAATTTTTTAGTAAACCTCTTCGGAACTGTTCAAGCTTTTTACAACTAAGCCATGAATTTTCATTAAGCTACATCGAAATTTGTATATGCACATGCAGTCATTTTTAATTTGACAAAATATTTGTATACGAGTCTAGATATCGTTTTATTTTTTAGACCGTCATCGCGCAGCGGCAGAGCGTCTGACTGTAATCACGGTAGTTGTGGGTTCAATTGACACAAGGGAACAAATATATTCAATTCTTCGCTATGGTAACAAAAATATATTTTAATCCTTAGAAAGTACTTGAAAAAAAAATTCGAAAATTTTTATTAGGGTACTTACTGAATTATCGAGTAATTTCAATTCTTTATGAATGAGCGCAAATCTAGTAACTAAAACTCTAAATGTAGATTCCACTATGAAATTTTCCAGTGCTCTGTTCGCGTTGGGCCCCTGTCCCGCACCAAAGTTAGTAGCATATCCAGTTTGAAGATTACTTATATCTGGAGACTTTGAGAAGTTTCTTTTTTGCTGATCTAAATTTCGCCAATATAACATATCAAAAAATATAGTATCTAAGAAATATTTATATATAGAATGGAATATTTGTGATAAACCCGATAACCAGTGGCTGTCGTGGCCTACCAGAAACGCCACGGTTTTGGGATCGATTCCCACTTGGAGAATTAATTATTTTCATTTTCTCCCTCTGGTAACAGGACAGAACGCGGCGTTGACAACCGTCACATGACATGCAGCTTCGAAAGTCAGATAGTGCCTTAACACTAAATTCTCTCTGCCTACCATGCAATATAGCAGTAGGCAGATGGAGCTAAAAAAAATATTCTCAATAAACTTCTTTGGGTTTTCACTCAAATCTTTTTATGATCTTATTAGGGATAGTGCTACTTACTCATAGGAGACACCATAGCCGCTGGTTCAGTACAATAACCCAAAGTAGCATGAAGATTATCCAATACTTCCCGGATCGGCGCAAATTTGGTCATTTCTTTTAAACGTAAAGTAAATTTAGTGACAGATGCCGAGCGTAGTAGTTTGAGCGAGTTTCTCGCTTGTACTCGAAGACATTCCGCTTGAGGGCCTCTCAAAGCTGTGGTACAGCCGTGAGAGCATCCTAGCTGGCGAAGTAATCTGGAAAAGTAATTTAAATAATTTTTTGAACCTCTTGTGGAGCAGTGAGCCAGCATGTGATTGGAATGGTTCGATTTCCACCCGGAAAAATGAATTTTTTTTTATCGTTCTGGGAAGACAAAGCTGGGGATCGATTTTTACCATTCTCAACACACATCTCGAAAAATGGCCTAAGAATCTTACCACTAGATTTCCTACCTTTTTAAATTATTATTTTATGTTTTACAAAATTATCTTAGAAAATTATCAAAACAGCTGTCGCTAAAATTTAGAGATCCAATTTAGCCACCCCTGCACGGAATAATAAATATTTTTTCCGTTTAGCTAATAATATTTTAATTATTAATTTGAAAAAGATCAAAATAAAATATGTTGCTTGAAATTTAATTATTAAGACTAACTAACTTATTAAGATCAATATTGCTTTACAAAATATATATTTTTTGTTATTTATACTAATTTCGTACCTTAGAATGATATACATGAGCATAAAGTAGGGACAATCAAAATTTTCTTGTACTTTTGGCTTCTCCTTATTTTCACTCCCTTCTACATTTGTGGAATCTTGACTTTGTGCACATGGTATACCTGAATCTCTTTCCTGAAAATGTATTATTAATAAGTAAATTTTTTTTTTTTCAGCTTGTGCATGAACGTTTAACCTTCTTAAACTAGAGGCCGTCGTGGCGCAGGGGCACAAGGGTGTGACTGTAACGCGACGCTTGTAGGTTTGATCCCCACTCCTGGCAATTAACAATTATTTCTTAATATTTTCACTTCTTCGCTCTGGCACCACAATAAAAAGCCTGCCGTTGAGTTCCGCTATTCGATTCAATCCGAAATTAGCTTTCTAAAGCTGCGTTGTTTACGCGGGAACAAAATAATCAAAAGAAAGAAAATTATATACTATAAAGAAGAGTACCTTGCTGTCCTTATCCTTTTGAAACTCTGCCAAAGGATCAATAGTCTCTGGCTGGGAGTCCTCGTTTTCATCTGTTTGCCAATTCTTGTGAACACCAATTTCCATAAGAGTATCAACTAGGTTCAACATAACTTCCATTACTCTTATTGTTATGTAGAAACTGTCCATTGTTGAAACTGAGTATACTGCCTATCAAATTTATTTTTTTTGTTTAGTTTTTTAAATGGTCGTACCGTTTTGTTACTATGTAAATAAAATAACTAATACAAATATTTATTATTATTTTTATGTCAAGGCTAAAAAAATAAAATGTTTTCAAAAAAATAGTGGCATTTACGATCTATAAATATATTTGGGTATTAATAATTATACACTAAAAGGAACATTACGACCTTGAGGACAACTTGAAAATCAATGTCGCCATCTTTAGTAATATAATGAACAGATCCAGCTGCTTCTTGTATTTCTTCCACAATGTAAGTTATGTTCGAATCAGTTTGCGACCGAGTTAGACTCGGCTTACGTTCAGGGGTGGGTATGTGTTGAGATCCTTGCATACTGACTGAGTCCATTTGAGATTCAAGGGAACCCTGGGATGGATACGATATTAAATAATTAAGTGAAAATGCTACATAATCGTTAGTAATCTATATATATAAAAGGAAATGTTGTCATTCACCCCTAAGGGTAATATCACATTAATATTTACAATTTACATTGCATGCTTTCAAATGTTTCTTTAAAATAATATTACTTATTTTGCCGTCACGTAAAATAAATAAATAGTAACAATAAGTATACCTGTCTAGTTTTTGAAAGGTAGTCTGGTGAAGGAGACGGCGTATGCTCGGTCACAGTTATTATGGGATTTTTCTTCTTTTGTGCATTCGATGGTTTTATGTTCATAACATGAGCTCTTTCGGTTTTTACCTCTCCGATGTATCTGGAAAAATATATTTCCTTTATAACCAAAATGACACATTCATTCCATATATTTTACCCTATTAGACTACTTTGTGATTGTGCAGTTTCAACATTATAAAACCGTATTTTGTATTTGGTTTATTTACATTCTAAAGATATTTTTTGAAGTGCTGATGAATAGCGTGTCACTTTAATTCAGTTTTTTAACGATATTATCACTTTACAAGCGATAGTTGGCTCTAATCATGCAAGAATATGCAATGCAATATATTTTTTATTATGTAATGATTACATGCCAATATGACTTTTTAGAACTGAACGAATTTATACACAATAAAAATTGCTTAAAGCATTATAATTACAAAGGCGGCAATTATATTAATTTCGGTATTTTAATTAAACGAAACTGAACTAAGCTTTAACGTTAAAGATGATTATTATTTGTTTTATGTTTATACTTTTAATCTATGATACTAAAAAAACTAATCTACGCATAAGATCACTATTTTATAAGAAAAAATATTATTATAGTCCAATAAAAGTACGACTGAACTAATATATTATAATAAAACGTACTGAAGCTTCTACTTTTCTTTGACGATATCTCACAACTTACCCATTAGACGCTAACTCGTCTATCAGACAGCTAGTCGTCGTTCATCCATTATAATATACAGGATTAAGCGTAAAGTACACGGGAGAAAAGAGAAAAACACATTTTAAATAGAAAATTCATTAAATTAACATTCGAATATAGGTTTTGTGTCGAAATGAAACATGCTGTGCTTTGATTAAATAAAAAAAATAAGGGAATTAAATAAAAAAGTTATGAAAGTCGATGCAATCTAATACCTTTAGTTTTAAAATGGTTGGATAATTCTAATTCTAAGATAGAAAACAAAATTGAAGCTTTGCTAACATTCGTTATGTTTATTACAGATGTCCATATACTTTTCTGTATTTGTTTATCTATTCTTATTTGAGAATAATTATTAAGAATTTAATGATCTGTAATTAACAATTTAGAATTAAAAATATGTTTTAGACTCTTAAAATTGACAGAGATATTGTGAAAATATTAATTTGACACTAACCGAAATACACAATAAAACATTTTGTTATATATTATTATTAGTATTAATGGACATCTGTATCATAGTATAAAAGTGAGATAAATAAAAAATATTAACTAAAACTACGAAATGTAAAATGTTAGGGACATGATTATTATATAAATACCTAAGAGAACTTACCTAAGACTCGGCATACTTTTCCCTTTAATAAGATTACAAGGAAGCAATTCACCCTTCCCCCTTGGGCCTAAAGGTGGAAAATTACTTGCTAAAGCTGAATTTGGCCTGTCGTCGTTATTATCTAAACTCCTGTGGTATTCCTAAAATAATAAAATAACAATTAACATTTCTTCACATTAAAAAGGAATAAATACAAATATGAGGAAGCAAATAAAAATAATATCTACAGATAGCATTCTTACGGCAGTATGAAAACTAAATTTATGGTCGTCGTGTCCAATTTTTTCTAAAGCCTTTTCGGATTTTGATAATAATTTCGTCTCAACGAAGGCTTTGAGGTCGGCCATTTTCATTTTGCGTTTAACTTTTTCACTGGCTCGTCTAGACATTATGTTGTCTTCTTCTTTAGGAACGCTTGTAAATGGTATTTCTGCGAGGGTGGAAATATCTCTAGTTTCAGGTATTTCTATGAAATTCTTTAAAGAATCTCGCTCTTTTATTTCTGGACTTTGATATATGGATACTTCTATTTTGGGTATAGGTAGCGAGTTACTCCTTTTCCTTGGCTGTGTTTGTTTAGAAATATCATCGCAGATGTCACGTAATCTGAAACAAGAGTATGAAATATTTTAGAAGATTTCTAAAACTTTGAAACCGTGCAATCACTCCGAACACTTTAATAAAGATCGAAAAATGAAGAAGTAACGAAATACAAACCTATTATACAAGTAATGTAAGGCCCAATAAACTCCTTCCTCTTGCCATTGAGATGCAAATAAACAACGCATTGTGGCTACATCTAGGAAAGTCGCAGCCGCTACCTGAAAACATTATTTAATATTAATGATGCTGTGTGACCGTTGTGGCGTAGCATTTGACTGTACACACGGGGTTTGTGGGTTCAATTCCCGGATGAATGAATTATTTTACACTTCAGGCTTCAACACTATACAAGCAAGTCCCGAAAACTAGGTGGTGTGTAGGTAATCAAAATGTCTTAAGGTTAGGTTCCCTCTATCTACCCTGATATGTGTAAATACAGCGTGAAGCTTGTTTAAAAGAATAATACTTACATGTTGTATTTGTTTAGTACAAGCACCTTTTTCAATGGAAGTGGGAGTACTCTTTAAGCCTGGAGCACCTCCACTATCAGTCAACGACTCCTTATCCGAGGAACTGAAATAAATGGAGACACTATTTAATAATATACAAAAAGTTACAAATTTTTAGTTTCTCTTCTTTTTCTAGGGAGTAGGCATAGGGAACTAGTGTTAAGACGCTCAGTTTCCCGTCACTTAGATCAGAAAATAAATAATTGTGTAGTACAAGCGGGCGAAGCCGCGAGCGGGTCCTTAGTTTAATTTATTTGTTATCATGGCATAGTGGGACAGTTTATTTAGAAAAAAATATATTTTATAAATAACCTAAGCTTCAATTTCATCTCACCTCATTTTAGTAATTTGCGGCAAAGGTTTAATGCCAGGCAATGTCGGTTTACCACTGTCGGTCTTACGTACTTGGAAAATACTTGGATCCGCTGCGTATATAGTATATGCGCCTTTATTACCTCCACTGAAGTTTTGTTCAGATGGTAATCTGTAGATAAACTAAAATAAAAATATTAGATGTAGATATTTCATTTAACAATAATTATACGAGGCCAGGCATGGCGCTGTAAATGCGACAAATTGTGGGTATGATTCCCACTCGAAGAAATGAACTACATATTTAATATTACTTAAGACAAATTTGGCTGAAAGTAGCAAACAGAAGTGTCTAAATGAGAAGGGAGTGTCTTAATACATGTTTCACAGGTTGCATCTGTCTATCCTGCTGTCTAAAGCTTGATGCTGAAAATAAATATATATGTATATATATATATGCTGAAAACAACATGAAGGTAAGAAAAAAAATATTTAAATTAGAGCACTGTTTAGGTTGTAAACTACTTATTATAAACTAAAATATTTTACCACATGTTCTTCTTCAGTGCTTGAACTTTCTTCTGGAATGGTCTCTGGAAAAATGGTGTCTTTAGGTGAAGAAAGCCAAGGTTCTTCTTCAGTACTTGCTTGTTTAGACGGAGCTTCTGATTGTGATACTGATATATTTTGACTAGGTGGACTTCCATTAACTGCACTTTCTTCTTTTGAAAATTTACCTATAAGGTAATTAATATTAAGGTAAGATATTACAAGAATTTCCCTCTTTCTTAAATTCAGCTTCTTGTAGGATACAGCATCATGCCTGTAGTAGTAATCCAGTGTTAAAAAAATGCCTTTCTCTTTGAACCACAACACCATCATTTTTTTAAATTCTTATTTGGAACTCTGTAGCATATACTTACGTCCCAGAAATACATCTCCATGTTGGTGTCTTTTAGAGTATTTGCCTCCCAATGGTTTTGGTTTTGGTTTAACAAGTGTGGTAAAGCATGCAGCATCTGGATGTCTGAATTCCCACATAGCCTGCCATAATTTTAAGCCATTTTCTAATCTGTAGTTGTTTGTAAAATCTGATTCCTTCAAATGGTGCGATATAGGTGCAAATAGGTAGACAAATAACTGTAACATATTTTTTCTTATTTCAGATTAATCAAAGAAATAGACATCATATTTTAATATAATAATCTTTAAAAAATATGCTTCTTGCATTTCCTGCATAGCAGGGTAGGCAGAAGAAACTTAGTGTTAGGACAATCCATTTCTCACTGATTGTCATATTTTCAACACCACTCTCATATGTTAAGTGGCAGAACTCAATTCCACATTTTGTCAACCAGAGTGGGGAAATAAAAATTATTTAAATAATTATTCACTGAGTGGGGTTAATCGCCCAACCAAATGAAATAACCAATTAGACCCTCTCCTACTGTACCACAACTGCCTCAAATAAAACATATAATTAACCATGTCTAAATTGTATAGATTTTATAGTACTTACAGTCATAGCAGGTATTGAGAAAAGATAGTGAAATGGATTAGAATAATATTTTCCATTTTCATAATCATTGTCCGCACATTCATCCGATGCATCAAGTATAATCCAATGCAAAGTATAAAGAAGTTTTGTTTCTACATTTCCAAGAGTTTGCATGTTGTCTTTCACTCTACAACATTTAACAGTGTCAATAAGAAGTAATACAATTAAATTATATAATAAGAAATAGATACTAAATACATTGCAAATTTTATGAAAATATTTTGTTGTACCTGGTGTGTAAAAGGCCTGCAAGTGCGTGCATTACATGAGGTAATGCAGCTTGTATGAGTCTCCATCGTGGAATTGCCTCTATAGCTTCTGTAAGGCTGTTTGTAAGGCCAAAACGGAGATTCTGTACTAGAACTTTTTCAAAAGACTAAAAATAATGACAGACTTTAATTATTACATGTTTTTATGATAATATGGGTTTTATAAATGAACGATTTTCATTATACCTTGCAAGCTTCTTTCAGTTCCTGTAGTCATAGTTCCAGAGTGCGATAAGAAATAAAACAAATATGTTATTGGATTTAGTAACAAAATTTAAATTGATAATCAAGACAAGAGATCAGAAATTAATAATAAAATTCCAATTGTTTACTGAGTATCTTTTTTTAAAATAAATAATGACAAAATTGTAAATAAATACAGATTACAATTTTATTCTAGTACCTGTCAGTGTCAATTTTATTTAAAATGCGATTTCCCGCCATTAGATGTTGCCATATTTATTACATCTTTCCTACTTTTATAAACTAGAAAAATGTAAATGGCATTTTGTAAACATATTTCTATTTTTGAACTTTCAATAGAATAAGAGTAAAGATTAGGTACACTTCTAGTAATTTATTTAATTCATATTAATAAATATTCACGAAGTGAAAAAAATTCTAATAAAACATTGTACATTTATTACGTGCTGGAATAATTATATGACTATTTACTTATATTTACATGATAAAAAATACATATATACATATAATATGATATATCCAATAGACATTACAAAACACATATATAAGTAAGTATTCAAATATATTTTTTTAGTCATTTAGACTCATATCTCGCACATAGCAGGGTGCCTACCCTGGGGGGACCCAGTGAACCTAATGTTATTGTACTCTATTCTGATAAATCAATTTCCGTTCCCCGCCTTGCATCGAATTACCCCCACCTTGCGTAGGCATTGTGCATTGAGTGATGGAATTTAATGTCGAGCTTTGCCTCCTTGTCAGAACGAGAGATTGAAATTAAATATTAAATATTTTATTTTCTCGAGTGGGAATCAAACCCACAACATGTTGCGTTTAAAGTCGCATGCTTGTGCCCCTGCGTCACGAGTGGCCTTGAATTTAGCATACACCTAACAATAAGTAAGTATAATAAATTAAAGGAGCTACAAGAAAATATCTACATTGTTTTTCCAAACTTACATGATGTCCAGGAGCTCGTTGGCAAAACTGCAAATATACAATTATAAATATATATATATATATATATATAAATATATATATACCATCAATGAAATACTGTAATAACAACAGTTACGTAGCAACTTAACTTAAATACTGATATTATAATATTACTTTTATCAACACAATAAGATGGATGTACCTATGTGCGATCTTTGTAATTAAATTACAGTATAAAGGATATTTTTGTGCAATTTTTACATACATTTATAATTACGTCTTGTTTATTATATACAATGATTTTTTTTTACATTTACAACTAACATAAAAAAATGTGGAAAAACACTAACCGTACATGTTGATTCGTGAACTTTACCAAACCTAGGTCGCATAAAAGGTGTTGTTTGCCTCCATAGAAATATTTGCACAGCGATTGGTATGATATCGTCATTATTGGGATCATCTTCAGACATATCTTTTACTTTCATGATTACTGAAGCTGCGGTAAATATTACCAAATATTTTATATTAACATTGATTCAAAAGACCATATTATAATATACTGGACTACGGCAATGTCGTAGTAAATAAAATAAGTTACTAATGTATGTAATATTAGGTATTAGGTTAATTAAAATATAATTATAATAATATTACGTAATAAAATCGAAAAACTTACTCATAGGTGATATAGTGTCATTATCGCCAAAAGTAAGTACAATTAAGGTGTGAAATATGGCACTAATAAAATATAGGTCACATTGTTGAAAGGGGGATGAGCACTGTTTACTTTTGAGGGTGAGACGGTTAAATACGTTGTAATGGTAAGGATGACTGCCGCGAGCAATCAAGGGAGGTTGGGCTGAGAGCGGGGCTCTGCGCACTCGCTTTGAGACGAGGACTTAGGGTTAGCAGTTGTTATTTCCTAAATATATATTATGGAAGGCTCCACTTTTTCCGGTTTTTAGTTATTGATCCATCATCGATGACCCTATGTATAAAATTACAGTTTATCCTCTTAACTCTCCATGAGTTTGTAGAATTAGAAGGCAATAATTTTTTCCGAAAGTCCCGAATCCGTCTTTTCAATATTAAAATGAAAATAATTATTACTATTTTAACAGACTAAGAAACCATACAGAAATAGATTATCCTATTATTATTAAGTTATGATAATTTTCTTAATATGCATTTCTATATTATCTCTACTAAAAAATGTGAATAAAACACAAGCAACAGAAGCAACCCTACAGAGATTCCATTGATTTGTGCGCGCAGATAGTCGCGAAACAGTAGTACAGCAGCCTCCGGTTGTCATAGAAACCACCAATATGGCAGCTGATCTGGACCATACTGAACTTAAATCATCAAATATCAATTTATTTATTTGTTTTTGTTACATTAAACGACGTAACTAAATTAAACTATGTTTGTATTAAAATAACGCAGTTGCTTAAATTATAATTATTTTCTAAATAGAAATGGTATATAGGTAAGGCATTAACGTAATTGGTGTGTAAATAAGCCAATGTGACATTGTAATTAACTGTCTCTTTATGTTCACACGTTGAAAGGCAATTTATATATAGAGCCATACTGGGAGCGCCGGTAGTAACTTTTACACTGTATTTAACGAAGCTTTTCTAATATACTTATTTCTAATATTTAGTTTGGTTTGGCGCCGGGCACAAGTGTGTTACTGTAAATAAGATAGGTTGTGGGTTCGATTACGAGGAAACGGTTACGAGGAGCAGGTTCTGGTGTCGAGGCAAAGCTCATCGTTGAGTTCCGCCACACAAATACAATACGCAATGCCTGGAAAATGGGGAATGGAATGTCTTAACACTAGATTTCCTCTGTCTGTACACAGCGACCCTGCTGTGTGCGGGGTGCTAAAAAAGTAGTACTAAATACTATGGGTTAGATGGTAAAGAGACTATAGGTTACCTAAAATATTTAAATATTTTTGAAATTATATTACACATATACTTTCCGCAGTACAATCGAGAAACAGCCGAAAATAGTACGAGGCTAAAGAATACTATAGCGATTGGCTGGGCGGTACATAAATAGCAGCGGTGTTTTGAATGAATACCGCTCTTTATGTAAATTCTGTTCCAGCGATAATTAGTTATGAGAAAAAGGATTTTTATTTATAATGATATGTGTAAAACTTACTTACTTATTAACTTTAAGTTTTTTTAAATATAAGAACAAAATTTTGTTAAAAAATAAAATTTAAATTCTTTTTTTTATTATTTAAAGGAAAAGTAAGTCTCAATTCAAGTATCTTTATAATAAAAAAATATATGAATAAGGTGGTATTTTTTTAAGATATAATTATTTTCCTACTATACAGATTTTATTAATAACTTTATATTATACTCATAGAACATTCAAGACTATATATATTTGGTTTTTGTTTACAAAAATATAAAATAGATATTTACATTAACACTGGCATATAACACGACATTACATATTGTCAAATTAAAATTAATTCATCAATCGTAAGCGAACCACGAACAAGTAAAATGATTAATAAAGCTGGTATGTATAATTTTAGATATTTAAAGATAGATAGATATTTAAAGAGAGATATACATAAGAAAATATTTTGTATTGCACGATTTTTTTTTTAAATCGAAAACTCATTTATTTTTATTTTATTATTAAAAAACTAAACACATCTAAGTTCTTGTATCTATCAAGGACTTAAATGTGTTTGGTTTTTTATTTTAGCATCTTAATTTAAAATATCTTTTGGAATCTACGGCAAAAATTTATTGAGATTGGATGATGATGGGATAAGGGTGAAGAAATTTTAGTAGGAATATTGCTCTTGCGGTCTTCTACTCCATAGAAAAAATTCTCTTAACCACAGGCTACCCTGAAATTATTAGTAATTGCGATGATTAAATTATATAGCTATATTTAATTTTTTTTGCTTGTTTTCACCTTACGAAACACATACATATAATATAAATAATTTATTATAGGATTATTATTCATTCTTCTTTAAATTTATATTCTTACTGCAACTCTTAAGTCAAATGATTGGACGCTACAATATCTCATTCGCAGTTTTTATTAAATATTAAAATAAATAAATTAACAGATGTTTATAAACTAGAAGCCTACAATCCTCGCGCGGCTGCCGCACTCGCTGTTCATCTAGTGAGCCAGGTGTTGGACGAAGCTTATATTATAGCAAATGCAATTAAAACAAATGGTTTGTAAACCTTTTCTATTATCAGAAATGACTATAATACAATAAACAATTACTCTAAATCTAAAAAGAGCCGTAAGAGAGGTACTGGGATATCCCGGTTGATTTTCGAAAACGTAGTATCGTTGTTATTGGAGGAAGGTCACGTAAAAAGTATGAGGAGGGTTGTTTGAAGAGGTTGATGACGTGGACGAAGAATAGACAGTAGCGTAGGGATCCGTTCTCTCTGGCTACCCCGCTAGGAATACAGAGTGATGCTAATAAAATAATTACTCTTAGAAAGGCTAAACTTCAACGATCACAGAATGGAAGACTTTGATAAATTCTAATAACTTACAGATCAACCATGGAAAAATTTATCAAGCCTAAAGGACCTACGCAATTGCTACGTGACTGAGGAATCATCACCAGTTAACTTGTCATTTACAGTATCTAGAGGTCATATTGAATCCATTTATAAAGAACATGTGTCTACAAACGAAATTGCTACTTCTACCCCTCAGAAGATGGAAGGTAGCCATATAACAATAATTTAAGTATTAAAATTTAAAATCGAGACCGTCCGTCATGGCGCAGCGGCACAAGGGTGTGACTTTATCGCGACGGTTGTGAGTTTGATCCCTCCTCGAGGAAATGAAATATTTATTTTATATTTCCATGTCTTCGCTCTGGCAAAGCGCGGCGTTGAGTTCTGCCACTCAACACGTAATGCCACTAGAATTCGGTAGGAAGTGGGGAACGGAGTGTCTTAACACTAGGTTCCCTCTGCCTACCCTGCTGTGTACGGGATACAGCGTGATAAAAAATAAATAAATAATATATGAATGTCGGTGACTGTACTTTTAGGTAGTAACACCAAACGCAAGAATGAAGGTACCTTAATAGGACAAGGCGATGAAGAATTTGAAATGGTGAATAAAATAGATTTTTTTGTATTTGTAGGACATAAAAGTTGTTATTACTTTTGCTGGAACCAAACATGAATAATTATAGCTCTTCTTATCTTAAAGATATTTAATAACATAAAACTACTGTAATAAATAAATATTTCAGGATGATCACCAATTACTAAAGTCTACATCTATGTTAATTAACCACCTGTTTGACATGAGCGATGTAGAGCGAGTGGATATCTGTGATGAACCGTTTGTAGACCATGATGTAGTATTGGAGGATACGTTAACTGAAACCGTAAAAAAAATTGTTGAGTCATATGTTAAAACCGCTGTTGACAGTACTTTAGAAAAAGAAATAAATGAACTAGGCAAAAATGCTGAAAAATATCTGCAAATGTCTACGCACTCGAGTTACTCATTTTTGGAAGATGCCTGTTTTGCGGAAATGAGAAACAATTCTACAATTAATGAGTATGTTGCTAACGAAGATTATGATAAGTCAATGGTGCAAAGCAAAAGCCCAAATCAGAAAGAAGAAAAGGTAAATATATTTTCCCATATAATTTTTTTTTTCTCCCCTATGGGATTCGAACACACTACTTTCAACTTGCAAATCGATTGTACAACGACTTTGTCACATGTTAAAATATTATTTAAATATTAATTAGTATTAAAATTCCATAGGTCTCTGTAAATGTTTTCATAAGTAACGACAACGCAACTACTACAAAATATGAAGATGCATATTTAACTTTAAATCGTAAGTTTATCGAAAAATGTATTATTTTCTGTTTAATTAAAAAATAACTATAAAACTATAATAATCTATTATAACAAATTAAAAATTTAAGGCGATTACGATCAATATTATGAAGAGGAAGAATCCATTTTGCCAGATCCTAAATCAATTTCATTGCAGGAAATAGAGCTCATTACTGTTCACACTCCAGACAATATGACACCAAAACAGGTATGAAATCGTTACGTAAGGTTACCTCAGTGTATTTGTTTCATTTTCTTTCATTTTATAATACATTTTTTTCACGCTTTATACACGCTTCACGCTGCATCTCGCACTTAGCAGGATAAGGCAGAGGAAATTTAGTATTAAGAGACATTTTCCAATTCTGGAGGTATCGTATGCTGTGTGGAGGAACTTAAGACCGTGCTTTTCCTCGAAACCGAGCGTAGAGTTAAAAATAAAAAATATTTAATTTCCTCGAGTGGGAATCGAACACACAACCTGTTGCATCTACAGTCACACTTTGTGACCCTGCCACAACACTATATAAATAATACATAACTTTCAATATTAATAACACTAAGAAATAATTTAAGGAAAAGAAGCCATTGGCCGCAATATCAAGCGTATCAACAGGTACTCGCAAGAGTAGTATAGTTCGGCGATGTCGTATCCAGGGTGCAAGACTGCTGTCATGTTTCAGGGGATGGTGGTGGCGACGCAAGATACTAGCGAAGAGAAAAGTGAGATTTACTTATAAATTACGTTAGTTTTATTAGTAAAGGTAATAGAACGTAATACATTAATTGTTTTTTTTTGCAAATAATTAGTGAAAAATATATTATTTACAGAAAGCTTGTGTGAGTTCTATTCGAGGGTTATGTCCGCAATCTCCATATGCACACCAAAGATCTTCTAGTCTAATCGATCAACGAAATCTACGCCCGCCTTCTCCGTGTAAATCTACTCCTTGGAAGTTCAACACTGTCAACGAAGCTCTTGTGCACTCATCCCGCTGGAAGGATTTTGGCTATAAAATTAATCTTAAAGAAAATGATGAATTTTGATTTTGAATTTATATATATATATTTTATAATAAAATAAAACCATATTAATTATTATAATACATCGATTACATTAATTGTTATCTTTCATTGTCTGTTGAATTACCTTAGATTCCTGGCGCAAATATTATATGATATATGTAGATCGATTGAAATAGCGTAAATGTAGATTTGCCTTAGATCGATTACGATGCTGAGTAAAGCTTTGCATCTCATTCTCGCCCAGAGGTTTATGTATTGTCTGAAGACGCAACCGGCGCGGTTCAACTCCGCCGAAAATAGAACGGTCGCGGATTCCTGGGCTAAATCTCAAATATCCATAGAAGAGCGCCATCTGAGCCAGTTAAAACAGTCCGGCGAAAAGTTGCCGAGCCCCACTTCTTGTCTGAACGTCTGCCAGTGAAGACCGGGAGGGAACCGACTAACACCACACAAAATGGTGAGTTGAAACTAAAGACAGTGATTTTGTGACAAGGAGTTCAGTGCTGATGAAACAGGATGATTATGAAACAAGTGAAAAAATAAAATGCGTAATTACATTGTGAACGATTCCGCAGACCGGAAGCAATGTAGCCTTAGCACATGAATATAAAATTAAAAATTGAATTAATAGTGATGTGCAGAATAAGTGAAGAAATTCTTTTAAATAAATGATGGAAATGGATTCGTTACTGCCGTTTTCGTTACTTAGTGTCGTGATGTAATACTCTATGTTATATCATGTACATGAAGTAAATAAAAAAAATACGTAAAAGTAATTCATATTTTTGGTCATTTTCAGAGCGACCTCAGCAAGAACGAAGTTGAAAGTGAGTAAAAAAAAATATTAATTTTTATTTTTGTGTTTTATTTTATAGAGAAAAAAAGAATGTAAAAAAGTATGTTTAAGTGAAAAATTGTTACTTATATTGTATTTTAATTTGTTTGTAACAAATCATAGCTAAAAATTGACTAATGAAACTAGTTAGATGTTTTTAAAGAATAGTGAAAGCTACAAATTATTTAAATATATATAGGCTAACATTACAAATAGAATTCTTAAAATCTAAGTATAGAACGATTCTCATAAAAGGTTCGCGTTGCTAAGAGATGCCGGTGGTTTGCCTGATTAGTGCGAGCGTTGCGTTCCAAATATAACCTGTTACGTCACGTGGTCTCGCACGCCCGCCCGCCCAAAGAGAGAAACTGCGCTCGAATTACACTGATAGCGCCACACGAGTTATCTAAGGTGTTTTAGGATACTAGCTACAGTTTAAGTTTATATTTTAAAGTATTTAACAAACTATAGTTTGTTTAATATATCTATATCAAGGTCAAAGCATTGCATCGCAGTGACTAATCCGTTAAAACTTTATTACGTACTACGACTGGAGATATCAATCGGGAAGTAATCAAATTATCTACGTTTTTATTACTATTTCAACATCAAATAATAATTAATTTATTAAGGAAATACATACATAAAAATAGTTTAACAAATATTTATCGAAAGTTCAATACGTTTACAATAAAGATATAATTAGCGCGTGAGTCACACGTCCAAGCTGTACAAATCTAAACTTGTGGAAGTATCGTATCGCCCACGCTACGTCCGCCCACCGTGACACCTGAACCATGGCGTTTTAAATAACTTGAAAAGGATTTTCTTTGCTTAAATTTCTAAAATCGACTTTTTTGTTGAAGATTATTTTTGAAAATATTATTATTCTCAAATTTATATACCTTTTATATTGCCGAAGTTGTTTAAAGATACTTACTAGTTTCAGCTTAGCACACTCGTATGATTAAAAGTAAACGTGAATTAAACCTAAATTACGAATTTCATGAAAATATTTAAAAAAATGCTTATTTTAGTAGTTAATTTATGTGCAATTATGCATTTAGCAATTATCCCTTATATTATCAGAAGTCTATTATTTTATAGTATATATACATTCATTGATATTTTTCTAAAATTTCTACATTATAGTTTAATGTAGAGAGTTGAGAATATATATGAGTATTGTTATCCAGGGGCATCCTTCGCCTTCTCCATCTACGACTTTGACGGTAGCGGCAAGGTCGATGCCTTCAACCTGGGTGATATCTTGAGGGCACTGAACTCCAACCCAACTGTTGCTACCATTGAGAAACTCGGAGGCACCAAGAAGAAGGGCGAGAAAATGCTTTCGGTAATATATTTATTTAATTTTATGATTTAGATATTAATTTACATAATATGTTACGAATTATTCTACTACATGATTAAAAACTACTACTTCTTTTTGTATAAGTAAATACATCGTACTTACATATATAATAAATAGTAAATTAAATAGAAAGTAATAATCCTTCTTTTAAAATTTCAATTTTAGTGCTTACAATTTTTGATTACCTGTACTCAGTAGTCCAGGTAAACTATACAAACAAATAATTACCACCTTATTTGAATATTTGTATTATAACATTATATATTTTACAGATCGAAGAGTTCCTTCCCATCTACAGCCAATGCAAGAAAGACAAAGACCAAGGCTGCTATGAAGACTTCTTGGAATGCCTGAAGCTCTACGACAAGAATGAGAATGGTCTCATGCTTGGCGCTGAGCTCACACACACACTTCTTGCCTTGGGTAGGTTGTCACAAAACCCCAACCCTTACAAAACCCTATGAATATAAAGGGTTACTTTAATATATATAACGATCATATAATAGAAAAAATGCTTAACATATTTTTTTAAAAATTACATAATTTTGCAGAATATGTAAAATGTCAAATTAAAATCAAAATAAATTGTATAAAAAAAATTATATAACATTTTAATTATTTTACAAAGGTGAAAAGCTTGAAGACAGTGAGGTAGCAGAAATCGTAAAGGACTGCATGGACCCTGAAGATGACGATGGCATGATCCCATATGCATGTAAGTATGAGTATAAATGCCCACTTGTTATTGTATCATTTTACTTTGAATGTCTTGGTAGCGTAGTTTAATTTTACTTTTTTAAACATATACTTTAATCACATACTCAAAATTTTATAATATTCAATAATTACCTACATTTTCTTTAAATTACATTAAAAAAATGTTAATTTAAACTTATTCGTATAAGAAAATTATACCAAAATTTCTAAAGACAATATAAAATACACACAGCAGGGTAGGCAGAGAGAACCTAGTGTTAAGACACTCCGTTCCCCACTTTCTGCCGAATTCTGGAGGCGTTGTGTGTTGAGTGGCAGAACTCAACGCCGCGCTTTGCCTTGACACCAGAACGAAGAAATGGAAACGTAAATAAATATTTCATTTCCTCGAGTGGGAATCGAACCCACAACCATCGCGTTACCGTCACACCCTTGTGCCGCTGCACCCCGACGATGGCGGCTAGAGACACTAATATTTATATTGATATATCAATACAAGATTACACATATTAACAAATAGTAGTCTAGTAAACATTCAATTGCTGCTATCTACTATGTGTTGCAACAATTGAAAATAATGCATGGAATATAAAGTTTCTATTTATTTTTTACATATTGAGTAGAATTAACTTTAAAATACTTACAGAATAGATGATATGAAATTTTAATTTGTATCTTTTAATATTAATTATGTCCTGCATTTGTTTTTTTTATGTAATGTACACAAAAATGAATGTCATTAGAATAATGGCATCCTTCCCATATGTATCCTCGGACATCGCTAGGACAGATGTCAGACTTCTCTACCCACTGTGTTTGTCTGTGTGGATTTGTGTATGACTTTTGTACGTTTACAGCATTCCTGAAGAAGGTGATGGCGTAGAGGACCACAATTATCGTCATATCTTTAGCTATAAGATCGTAAGTTACGCACCGTAGGCGCTCTTTCAAAATTCTTGCAGCTTCTTGTCGCATAATTTCATCTTTTGATTAGAATTCTTTAAATCTAAATGTGCTATTGTGCCCACGTCTTAAATATTATATGTTTAAATGTTTGTCTGTGAAATGCTTCTTTTCTACTTTTTATTATTTTTCGACAATGTTGGTAACAATTGTCTTTTCATTTTAAAATAACAAAGCTTTAAGTGTGGTGATCTTATTCTATAATATAAAAACAATCATATCGGTCTGTACGTTTCTACGCTTAGCTGTCTTAAATATCAAATAAGCAATTGGCAAATGTAATACTATGTAATACAGGTATTATAATATGAATTTTATTTTCCAGCTTTCCTCAAAAAAGTAGTTGCGGGTTGGCAGGGCCCTCAGCAAGCGGCGGCAGCGCCGGCGGCGGCGGAAGCGCCCGCGCAGGGTTAAGCTCCGCGGTATAACTTTCGCAGCCGTCGCGACCGCCCCAACTACAACCTCCGCTCGAACCATCTACGGAGCACCCCTTTTTTACGAAATAACTTCATACATTTTGTACAATCTGTTATAATGACTCTATTATGAAATAAGATTAAAGAGAGCACTGTGAACGCACGTTGTACGTGTTTTAAAATTTATTATTATTATTTATAAGTACGTTTATAATGACAAAAACACAAACCATAAATTATTTTATAATAAAATATTTAAACTAGTCTTGTGTTATGTTCATCGATTTAGATTACACAGGTTGAAGGATCGTTTATAAATATCAAATACAATCAAATAAAAAAAATGCTTTTTATAAGTCTTTTTAGCTTAAAAATGACTTCTTATTTAACTTATTTTTATTATAACATAGCAATGTTAAGTAAACGACACACTTACAGTAATCGACATGACAAAATAAATGATATTAGTGCTAAAATAGAATATTACCTATTGACCTTTCTAAATTATTAAATTATGTAGTTAATGTACAAAAAAAAATTAAAAATAAATATTTTTATCATTAGACACAATATAAATACTGGTTATCGTTATCACTTCCTGAAAAAAGTATTTCAGTAATGTTTTATACCCGCAATACAAAGTTAAGCCTCGTTAAGTTTTCATAGATGCATGTATGTATTAAGAAAATGAGGTCTTTGTTCTTGTATGCAAACATGTTATCGACGACAGTATATCAAGGTAATCCTTGTTAAGATAAGACAAGATAAGATTTAAATAGCCACATGCAACTATTTATAATGAAGACTACAGACTCGTTTATTTTTTACTTTAAAACCCTTAACAGTATAAGCTATAAAGTATTGAAAGCTTATTTTGAAACATATTATAATCTTTGTATAAGCACGATATATATAATTACATTATATAACCAAGCTGATTTGAATAGGAAATAAATAATATGATGGTTGTGCGTTTTTAATGAAAACGCTGGGAACAATATAAAATCATCCCCCGCTTTAAGGGCAGAGAAGTGAAAATTACAGGGAAAATGTTTGCCGGCATCAATAGCGATCGGGCGCGCTCGGTGATGTTCGTGTGTTAGGAGTGAAGCTGTGTAGTATGGCCATTATCAAAAAATAAGCAAGTATTTTTCCAAAAATATATATTTACACGGCATATATTTATAACGATAAAAACTAAAAATGGACTATAATAAAAACGATAAAAAATGTAAAATAATGTAAAATAAAATATATAATGATTTATATATTTTATTTTTCGGAAAGTTAATTATGTAAATATATCCTAGTTTAGTTGATTGCAAAGTTAGGCCATTATAATATAATGGTTTGTTCGACATGACAGTCATTTTTCTCTATTTAAACCACACGTCGCTTAAAATGATATTCTTGCGATTTAATACTCCAATTAATAACATTTTTTTTAATGAACATATTTTAAGTTTACTTATTTTGCATAAAAACTAGACGTATGCCATTACTTTCTCCGTCATCCACCTATTCAAGTTACAAGTATATAAAATAAATAAAGACATAGGGAGAATAAAACTATAAGATGGCAACACCAGTACACTTTCCGCCTCCGGGCGGCTCTAGTACTTTATCATAGTTGTTTGGCGGCGCAGTATTCGAATCCCGTCCGCGAGTGCGTGACCCTTTTAAATATATTTAAAGTGAGTGTTAACAGTGATAAAACGTGTATATTATACAATAAAAGGTAAGTTAATATGTAAAAAAATACTATGTAATAAATTAATGTGAAATTATTAGCACGTAATGAAAAAAAAGATTTGGCGTCATATTTTATCTACTTGTTTTTAATTTTTATTCTAAAATTAACAATAATTTTCACTAGCCTATAATTTATGATTTTCTTTTATATAAATGATAACAAAATTAAATTAATGAAACAGCATATTAAATATAAAGTCCGTATATAGTTTATATTATTGGGATGGCCAAATGAAAAGGATGAAATATCAATTCTATTTGCAGGTGCATAATAAAAACTAGAAGAAAATGGCGGAAGTGAATAATCCACCCGCTTCTGAAAAACTTGTAGATAAACACAATACAGGTAAACTTGTTCAACATCTTTTTATATCATTATTTTATTTATATATTTTTTTTATTTTACTGGAAAAGATATCAACTATTTAACTATAGGTACAATGTTTTACATATTCCATTATTTTGAATTTAAGCCGTTAAGATTTTTTTTACACTCAGAAACCGGTTTTACATCAAATATAAAACAAGTTTATCGTTGCAAATTATTATTGCAACGATATACCATAAATATACGTATAGATACAAATAGAATTCTAGGTTTTATACTTCACATGTAGTTATTTACTTTATGTATAAAATAAACAACATTTAGTAAGTATATTCGTCCTAGTAATATGCAATAAAATAAACAAACAAAAAATACGATTATAAACTAGAAACGACATTTCTTTTTAGTAGCAATACAATAAATGACGAAAAAATTAATAAAATTATAAAGTAAAGTATTAATATCATAACAATATTTTTATTTTTATAATATGTATACTGTTTTGGTACGTTTTAGGTGTCACGGTATGTCTTGTCCCACTAGACCAGAGTTAAGCACGCTATCGTACGTGACATGATATAAGCTTATGTTAGCAGATCTTAATAAAGGAATAGCTA
The DNA here is from genome assembly GCA_036379175.1 of Heliconius cydno galanthus. NCBI lineage: Eukaryota > Metazoa > Arthropoda > Insecta > Lepidoptera > Nymphalidae > Heliconius > Heliconius cydno. The sequence continues at coordinate 65,862 of JAKRZM010000542.1, read as the reverse complement.
ACTTAAATAGTTCCCCTACAAAAACGCTATACTCTAATTTTAACTACTTAGTATGATATGAACTTGAAATGTCACAAAAATAACTAAAATGTCTGAGATTATTAACTACTATTGTTTCGTTGCAATAATTGTGACATTAATCTATAATGTTATTTTTTTTATTACATTATTATACACGATCTGTTAATTTATAAATTACATAAATCAACTTCACGCTGTAACCCGCACACAGCAGGGTAGACTGGGAATCTAGTGTTAAAACATTCACTAAAATAATATACTGAAAAATAATAGGATTACATTAAATTTTATTTTATTTTATGTTGCGTAATTTTATATGCTGTTATATATCCCGTATGGTCTAGTGGCTAGGATACCTGGCTTTCACCCAGGAGGCTCGGGTTCTATTCCCGGTACGGGAAATTTGCTTTTTTACTGAAATAAAAATTGGAAACACTTTTATGTTTCTTTTTATATGATTATTTGTTTTTATCATAAAAATTAAAAACAAATATAAGAATCACTCTGAAAAAAACTGTGCTCTAGTATTTTTAAATTACCTTTATGAAGATTAATGTTTGACAACAATTAATATAATGAATTCTTAACCTCATTGAACTTATTGAACAAGACGATACCTACTGAGTAGTAAAAGAATAAGTTCTTAAATAATTCTACTTATTTACTTAAATTACCTTATAAAGAAGTCATAATTATGCTGTTTGTTTCCATATAAATCTTGATTGATTTTATTTTTATTACTTTGCCCTATATTCTTGATTGTATCGTGTATAAAATGCACTTTAATATATAAGCATAATACAATACAATTTTTATATCTATATATATATGTAGTATATACATACATATTGTTTCTTGATAACTGCTTCAAGGCTATTTTTGTTTATGTCGTAAGCATCTATTGATATGAGAAAACAGGCTGAGATAAATTAAAATCAGTTTCACGCTGTATCCCGCACACAGCAGCGTAGGCAGAGGGAACCTAGTGTTAAAACACTCCGTTCCCCACTTTCTGCCGAATTCTCGAGGCATTGCGTGTTGAGTCGCAGAACTTAACGCCGCGCTTTGATAAATATATAATTTTTTGGCAGAGATAAATAATATTATTTTGTTAGATGAAATCTAATTTTGTTGGTATATAAGCATAAGGCATTTTTTTAAATCGACGCTAAAATATGACATTGAAATCGGCTTGTATTAAAATATTTAATAACTTTTCAATGTTATCTTTTTTATCTATTGCGATATCAACGTAAAGATATTGATTGTTTAAATGATTTAATAATAAGCAAGCATAATTTAATTTAGAAATATATTTAGAAAAGACTAAAGAAAAACAGATAGTAGATTTTTTTTAAAAAGCCTAGAGCAAGTGCTGTATATAATATTAAGCAATAGGTTAGGTGACCGTGCTAACGTGACTGCAAATAGATGATGTAGGTGGTCATTCTAAGAATATCTTACCTAGATTTAAATTTAAACAATTTATCACTATCAGTTTATCACTAAAAAACATATGTCTAATCAAATTAAACTGTGTAAATAATAATATTTAACATAATTGTACCTAAATAATTTTATTATATAATACATTTTTAAATTAAAATTAAATTTCATTTTTTATTAATAATAAATAACAATTAAATCTAATATTATTATTTTTACCTTTAAACATGCCACTTAATTTATAAAAAATATTAAATATAAGGATCCTATTTATTTCGATGAAAATGGTTTGTATTGAAATTAATATAATGGTTTATGTTAAATTAAAAAATATACTTTTTATATATTTGATAGTACGATATTTATATATCGTTGAGATCATCATTATTATATTTTCTTTGCAAACTTTTACTCTGTATGCAATGTATTTGTACTATCGTACATTTCAAAACTTTATAAACAAACTAATTTTACAACCTCGGTAATTTAGGTTATTTAACATAACAGAACTCAATATTATAAATGACAATGTTAACAATCAAATGCAGTTTAGATAATAGTCGCGCAGTCGTGTGACGGTTGTGGGTTCGATATCCACTCGGGGGAATGAATTATTATTTTCATTTGCCAACGCCGCGCTTTTGCCTTAGTTCAAGAGCGATCTGGTAATAAGGCAAAAGCGCCGCGTTGAGTTCCGCCGTCATATTATGATAAATGCTGTCTAGATAGTTTATTAATAATATAAGATATTTTTCCAATAGTTATTGCAAACAGTACGAGTATATAACAAGCATGAGATTTAGTCACAGTGGCCTCTATTTATATCTGCTAAGTGCTATCTTTATCTTTAGCCAATCATTTTTACGTTCATATTATGTTTACGTCGTTATTGACACCTTTCGAAATAATAGTTTTCAATATAGTGTAGTTTCAAATCACATACATTTTGTATAAAACTGTTTTGGTCTTGCTTGTAATTAGGGTTCCGTAACTCAAAAGAAAAAAACGGATAAAGAATCACTTAGTTGTCTGTCTGTCTATACGGCTATCCAAATTATTTATTTCAAGCTAAAATTATTATTATCTAGATCTGGTGTCCCAAATTGCAAGAGTTCTTGTCTTTATTTATTAAAAAAATATAGAGAATAAAATAAATGAATGTATCACGTAGAAACTTAGAAAATTCTTTAGGGTTTATTACTAAGGTAGAGACACTTTCAAGCTTTCTAGGAATGCACGGTGCCTGTCACAGGTCGCGCCGGGCGTCTCATGCGACCTGCTAATTGCTCGAAAATAATTAGCTTCATTTGTTTCCTTGGTAGCATTCGACTAATACTTTTAGTTGTAAAGTTGTCATCGTAAATTTTATTTCAGGTAATAATAAAAACAACTAACTGATGGATAATAAAGGTTTTTTTTGTTTCACGCTATATCCCGCACATGGCAGAGGTAGTAGTAGAGTAGAGTAGAGGTAGAGAAAATCTGAGAACCTAGTGTTAAGACATTACGACTCCGGTCTCATTAAGACTCTTTCGTTTCTCACTTTCATATGACGGAATTCAACGCCGCGCTTTGCCTCGTTGCCAGAACGGCGAAATGAAGATATTAAATATTTCATTTGCTCGAGTGGTAATCGAACCCATAACCTGTCGTGTCAACAGTCGCACCGTGTGCCAAAACTGGCCTTATTCTTGGGTCTCATAAAAAAAATATGTATATTACTTATTCTTTTTTTTCTCAGCTCAACTTATTTAATATCAGAACTTATATACAGAATTGTGAAAATAAATAATTCTCATAGAACTTTACTGAAGGTAGGTCTTTAGTCCTGTGCCTAATGGATTCCTAACTATTAGCTTGTGACTGACATCATTTTTGGGCCAAATTGATAACTAAAACCACAATATAGTCAATATTATTATTGAAAAGAATAATAGATTTTAGATTTGTGTTTTGAGAGAGTTTATCAAAACACTATTTTAATTTATTTTTCTTTCTTATAACATATTCGCGCGTTCTATCAAAATTTAATTACTTTTCCTGGGATATTAATTATTTATTATTGTAGTATAAAATGTTCGATAATGAAAAGATAAAACGTTCCCACGGCATTTCTAAAGGGTCATATACACAAAGAAAGTTTTTCATCTCGAAGATACGGTTGAAAGGAAATGAAACTTTTTTATTTATACTGAATAGTAAGTATATCTTACATACAAAATAGTAAAATCATTTAGTGTTAAATACTCATATTTTAAAGATTTTTCGTTTATTCGTTATTTTTTACTTAACTTCACGCTGTATCCCGCACACAGCACGGTACGCAGATGGAACCTAGTGTTAAGACACTCCAATCCCCACTTTCTGCCGAAACATGGGGGCATTGCGTGTTGAGTAAGTAAGTGATGTATTATATAATAAACAATAAACAATAATAAAAAAAATTCACTATTAGGATGAACTTTTAATCTTGAAAGGAATATTTTAATAAGATTAACGTGAAACGTGCCTAGTACATATTTCCGTCGCTGTTCGCAAGTTAATTAATGTCCAACCAACGACTAACAAGATTGTTTTTCTATTGTTTTTTAAAGAATACAATAGTATACTATTTTTAATCTTTCTTCATAAACCACAATATGAATGTTATTGTTAATAGTTAATACATATTTTATACACCCGTGAACCGTTAACAGTAAAAGATTTTCTTTGTTTTATATATGTTATTTTTAATTTCCAATAGCATTGTGATTATTATATAATTATTTGTTTTAAAATTAAAGTAAAAAGATAAAACTGGGGTAAAAATATTTTAGCTTTTAAAAATATTTTAGCTTTTAGCCATTTGGAAAAAAAAATCACAATCGCATTAGAAACATAATACATTTACTTATAGATGATTCGGTTCTACGATATAAAATAAACGTAGCTTATAATACTTTAACTAAAGACGGTAATCTTTAGGAGGAGGAGGAGTTCAGGAGGACGATACTCTCATTGTGTCAACATAATCCTACAAACACAATTAAACTCACTTATTCTCGTTAAGTGATGATGTACGGTGTCTTTGCCCCGCTCGCGACGTTGGTGGTTCAACCATTGTTTCACAAACTGATTACTAAGTGTGTTGATGCGCAATGATGCGTGAAAACCCTTTGTTGGGATCTTAGCTAATACTTGTATTTGCACTTAGGAAAGGGTTATGTTAAAATTAAAGTAATAAATTTTTACAATTATTTATGAAATATTCGTGTTAAGTTCTCAATACTCAATATCTCTAAAAATTTGACGGAAAGTAGGGCACGGAGTGTCGTTACACTAGGTTACTGCCTACATATTATCTTACAAAGTTAAAGTTTATATGCATTTTAATACGACAACTATTTACTACCTACTTCTACAAAATTTCTATGCAATTCTACTAATAAGGATGAAAGCTATAAATATGTGGGTCAATTTGTTAAGTCCACGTATTACTGGATTGTGGAATGCGATTATATCATTCAAATCATAATGTAACTAAGCTATCTTAGGTTTATCTGACGAGATAACGAGGCGGTATAAATAGCGTTTATTGTTGATATATGGTCAGTTAAACATACATAGACACGTATATTTAAATTAGAAAATGTTAATTGGAACATATGCTATTTATTATCGGGGCTTACAAATGTACAATAATTAATTTATTTATAGTTAACAAAATGTTATCGGGTTTTTAATATTTTAGTTTTTATTTTTTAGTTCTTATTTTCTTTTAAATTTATATTTTATTTCGATATTATTTGTATAAAGGAAATAACAATATTAATGACTCTAAAATAGGTTAAAACTTAAAACGTTTTTAAGATTTATTAGCTTCTAATTCTATATAGAAATATTTATGTACGTATCCATTTCTGGTACGTATTGACTCTAAATTAATTAATGCTTTTAAAATTATATGGATTTTGCTACTTATAAAATGTAAATATGTGTTTATATATGAAAATACACGTAAATATACGTATATAGATAAGCATTTCGTCATACCTACGAATCTTAAAGGTGGGGCCCTAAGATACTTTTTAGAGGGTTGGGTGTGGCCAAAAACGGTACCCAAACTCCGCAACATATTGATTAATGAACTGTAACAACAAAGGATGCTGTCAAAATAAATTACTATTTATTTTATTTATAAACAAATGTTTTTATATTAATTAAAGAATGACTTATTTTTTTCTCTCTGGTTGCGAGACAAAGCGCGGCGTCGAATTCCGCCACTCCAAAACTGCGAATCCCACAAGCAATTCAGATTCCAGAATTCAGTGGAAAATGGGGAACGAAATGTTCCTTCTGCCTACTCTGCTGTTTGCGGAATACAGCGAGAAGCTGATAGAAAAAGCTTCTTTGCTATCTCCTAAGAAAATATTTTTTACACCTAGATGTTGCTATTATAAAAATTGATAAAAATTACATGTCGTTATCAAACATCAAGGGTAAAAAATATGCTCCAGTCTCATCTCGTCAGTGATTGGTAAATTACCGGACGAGGTCGGTGCTCGCTCACCGTCGCCTCTGTGCACCGGTAGGACGCGTCCTACCTACGAATGTCAGTCAGTCTAAACTAAAGCTATTTTAATGGGTCACGATATAGCGCATGTTCCTTTGTTAAGCTATTTACTTGCTACGAGTTGATTAGACTTTAAATCACATTAGAATGACACGTGCTATTCCTTTTAGAGTCATTAGTTACAGTTTAAAATGACGTTTGATTTTTAATTATTTATTTACCCGATACGGTGTTTGTCGCGAATTATAACCATAAGCGTAGGAAGAGGGCAGGGCATATCTGATATTATTTTTAAAATTCTATTGTTATTTAAGAACGATATAGATAATAGAGATAGTAAAATAATAATTGTGTAGTACAAGCGGGCGAAGCCGCGAGTGCAGTCGCTCGTGATAAATAAAGTTGTAGAGCTGTTGTTTCTTTGTTCAGCGTAGAATGTCTACGTTTTGCGTAGTTTAAAACATAAAACAATGCTTATAGTTATAATAGAATTTATTTGGTCACACTGCATTGTAGGTGTGTTGTTATTTATATAAAGATAATATTATTTATTTTACATACTTACTAACGAAGAATAAATACCGATAAGTAGGTACACATTACAAGTAAATGTATTATACTCGTAAATAGTATTCCTAGTCTCCTTATTTTTTTGCACCTTCACGCTGTATCCCGCACACAGCAGGGTAGGCAGAAGAAACATAGTGTTAAGACACTCGGTCAACACTTCTCACTTTCCAACGAATTCAGGATGCATTGGGTGTTGAGTGTCGGAACTCGACGTCACGCTTTGTTTCAACACCCGAGCGAAGAAATGAAAATGAAATATTTCATCATGTCCTCGAGGAGGAATCGAACACAGAGCCTGTCACGTCTACAGCCACACGCTTATGCCTATGTATTATGGCCTCATTTATTTTATTTACTACAATTTTATTGTACTATGTGAGACAGGCTGTAGGTATATTTTTCTTTTTTTGGACTTAAGGATTGTAAGGCGAAATTGGATTTAAACGATGGCAATTTATCGCCTCCGCACTAAATGCCACCAATTACAGAGACAATAGCGATTAGTACAATTTGGTTGCGACATTGCGTGTTCCTCCCCAATTAGGAGTTGCGAATTATGGACTTTAAAACACTGTCACTGTAAATAGATACATCGCCTTCTGGAATATTTCAATGAGCGAATATTTCATTATAATGTTTACTCATCTAAATTAATAACTAATAATAATTGAATGAATTTATATCCAGGCCAGTCTGTCAGTCTGGCGCAAATGTACTAAATTTGACTGTAAGCGCGACAGGTTGTGGGTTCGATTGTCTTTCGAGGAAATGAAACGTTATAAACGTAATATTTTCATTTCTTCGCTTTGGTGTCGAAGTCCAGAGAAGATGGGAAACGGAGTGTCTTAACACTATGTTCCCTCTGCCTGCGTGCTCAGCGTGACACTTAAGTTATATCTATCCCGTTACGTTAAGTATTTACGAAAAACTACTCTGAGTTATAAAAATGTTTTGTTAATGAATTTACTATAATTATTTCCTATATTCATGGTTTCTACACATGATCGCAATTCATGAAATAATTTCTGTTATTATGAATATAATCTATTTTGTACTTAATTTTATAATTTAACTGAAGAATATCTTTTGTGATTTCTTCGCTCAGCGTGACATTGGTAAAATTAGTACAATACGCTTAGAAGCCATAAACAGAAGAACTGAACTGAATTCTGAAGTCATTTATTATGTTAAAGATTGTGTTTTTTTATAATATTTGAATCGTACTTATTATAGGCACGTTATTATGAAGCTCTTGCGAATGTCAATTTATTTTAGCGATAACGATCAAAATCCGTTTAATATATGTTAAAATTAAGTAAAGTTTTACTTTATTGGATCACAACAGCCATGAAAGTTTATAGAAAACAATAAAAAATAAATAAATTCGATTATAAAATCTTATGTATAAATGGACCGTTTATTTTGAAAGTGGTGTAAGTCCATTTTTGAGAAAAATGAGCTATCACGTAAATCATGCTTAATTTAATGTAATGTTTTTATATATAACTAGTCCGTGTTTAATTTCTCAAAAAAAACCCATTTTTTGAACAACTGAAAATCGGTCGATATATGAAATTGCATAATCATCGACATACTAACCTTTAAATTTCTCGAAACAAAAGAAAATGGACTTACACCACTTTCAAAATAAACGGTCCAAATATATATTTTAAATTAAAACACTTCCACTGAGTAGGTATTAGGTAGTGTGTTCACGATACACGAACTACATTATGTTAGTTTCTCTGTTGTAAACAGACGTGTGAGGTCGCATACAAATTGATTTAACATGGAGTATTATGCAAAGCGCTTACTGAGATGTTTCTTTTTCTATTCATGAGATTGGACGTTTTACTACCTTATCAATTGTACCAAGCTAGTTTAAGATTCAATTCCTATTTGGGAAAATAAAATAAAAAACATGGAAAGGCAACAAGATTCAGACATATGTCTCGACTTCGGACGAGCTCGTTTTCCGCTTTTCGTCGATGTTACAGACTAGATATTTCTGTCGCTAGATATTTCTGCCACCTTACCATTCAAGAATTAAAACTATTACAAGCATGCTTAGATTAAAAAAAACTTTGTTTCAACTTCACCCTAGCCTAGCGTAAAGACTGCCGAATTCTGGACGTATTGCGTGTTGAGTGGCTGAACTCAACGCCGCACTTTGCTTTGACACCAGAATGAAGAATAAAATATTAAATATTTTATATCCTCGAGTGAGAATCGAACCCAGAAACTGTCACGTGTACTGTCACGCACTACTGTCTTCCCTATAACTTAAAAATAAGTACAAATATTTAGACATTATGCATATTTCTTTTACAAGAAGACATTTGTATAATAATGTCTCATGATAGTTTGTTAATGCTTGTGACACTATTTTCCAAATGACTTCTACGGTGACGCTACACACTAGATATACTTACTTATATGGGTACAAAGATACATGCTTACATGTTTTAACGATTCTTTTAATGGGATGGGTACTGGGTAGACAGCGTGGAAACAAAAACTCTTATGTTCATCCCTCACTCGGCGAAAAGTAATGAAAAAATATTTTTAGTACTGTACTTATTTTCATTATATTTTCATGTTTTTTATCTGCTTTATATCTATTTTAATAAAAAAACATTTAAATGTACATTGTCAATAATAATGTTGTTAACAACCTTCACTTTTGTGGCATTAAGATATCGTATTATAAATACAAATCTAATAATTATATGAAAGAAAGAATAAATACTAATTTAATTTCAACATTTTTCTATAAGAAAAGAATTAAATTGAAAATTAAATTTTCGAAATTCCCTTATGGGTAACAATGGGTTACAACTACTTAGGAAAAAGGTTTATATTCTGTATTTACATTATTATACTCTACGTATAGATAATAAATATTCTATGAAGAATAACTTTATCTATAAAGAGCGCTACAATACAAACTAAAATATATTTTTATGCCCTTGCCGTAAAACAATCTATAAGTGATCTCACGGTGACGGCACCAAGCAGCTATGTACCTACTTCTATGGGAAATCGAAGAAACAGTATTATTAATTAACATAGTAGAAAGAGACAAGTTAATTAACTTACAATTCACGTTGTTTTTTTATGCTTAGGTACTTACAAAGTAACGTTCTTTAATTAACCTTATGGTTAAACGTTAAAAAGTTAAACAAAAATAATAAAATATTTTTATTTTTATATTTTAATGTTAGAAACATAATATTATGTGTAAGTGTAACGCAATTTTGTTGAAACTGTGACCTATAAATATGTTAAAAACAGGAGTTATGCCATACAACCGCACATAGATGATGTAATGCCCATCAATTATCATATCGCCATTTCAAGGTCATATGAATGCATCATTTATTAAATAAAAAATGCCGTCTTTTATTATTTAGCAGATACAGGCGTCCCTCGTATAACACGGTACTTGTACAACACGGTTTCGATATTACACGGTCCAAGAATTGAGACTAATATAACACGGTTTCGATATTACACGATACGAGAAATGATATTAGTATAACACGATTTTGAAAAATATGCATTTTAAATTTGAACTTTTTTTTCGTTCAATAAGCTGTTTCTACTTGTTTTATACTATGTAATTATTATTATTAGTCTTTGAATATATTTTATTGTTGTATTTTTTAATTATTGTATTTCATCATAAAATAGAATTTAATTTATTTTTCTTAATAAAAACTTCAAGGTAACTTCCTTTTTCATTTATGTAGTATTTGGAACGAAATTTCAGCTATCATAAAATTTTACACCTTAAGATTTGGTTTCGATATAACACGGTACGCATTGCCTTTATTTGTATGATTTCAAAGTCTCGTATAACACGGTTTCGATATAACACGAGACAAGGTCTCGATACTACACGGTGTACAGTATGGTATACCTGGTTTCGTATAACACGGTTTCGATATAGCACGGTACGAATTAACCGTGTTATACGAGGGATGCC
>JAKRZM010000542.1:0-53460 GCA_036379175.1 Heliconius cydno galanthus | reverse complement strand
TAAATAACATAAATAAAAAAATAACTGAAATTTGCGAAAACTGCCTTATAATATAAATAGATAAATAAATACAATGGAGAAGGCATCACACATTTTCGAGCAAGCGCCTGAAAAGCGAGACGCACGGTTCCAGTAACCTAATGAAAGGCGACACGCAACACGCAACCACCGTCTTCCTGCTAGGAACCAACGAACGCCCGCAAGTCGTAATTCTCAAGGATTTTCCAGTTTTGCATAGAAGGAATCGTCAATATAGTGATAGACCACGCGACATACAAATATTTTTAGTATTAGATGGATATTAAATAGATTGAATGAATCAAATAATAATTCTAGACATTTTCATTTCGCTATTATATTTATATTGCAATGTAATAGATGCTATACTAACGTTCTGTATGGATTCTGGCATGTTTCAAAATATTATGACGACCATTTATTTTGTAAATTTACTGCTATAATTTATGTAAGATATTGAATTTCCTACAAAATGTAGGTTATGTTAGTTTGCGTGAAGCAAATTTCTAACTTTTTCAATTTCATTATTAAGGCACATTTGATTTTTTTGCTATGTTCGTTCTTATGATATTATGAGGCAATAATACACAGGGTAGCCCCTGTGTTGTACCGTTGCAATTAAAGTCGTGTTCAAAAAATCGTGTAAAATTGCTTAATTCCGAAATAAATATTATATTAGCATTACATTTCAAAAATGGTATACTTAAATAAAAAATCCTTTTTTTTTCTTTCTTTTATTTCAAAATTTTATTAATTAATAATAGGAAAACACTGTTCTTATAATAAATTTAAGCCGCGTCTTATGCTATAAATAAACAAATATAAAATAAAAAAAATATAAACTGTTTCAGTACTTTCGAGTAAACGACTTTTTTATAGGCGTTATTATGGTTAATTTTATTTCGTGAAATTTTTCTGAAGACTTTTGCCTACGTTGGAAATTCCGAGTATATCTACTTAGTAGGTAATTTATGAATTACCCACCTTGTTTAATAATTAACAGTTTACTCCCTGGGGCTTACTAATATTTTTTGTTCAACTTAATGATGCATTCCGCACACAGCAGGGTAGGCAGAGGGAACCTAGTGTTAAAACACTCCGGTCTCCACTTTCTGCCGAATTTTGGGGACATTGCGTGTTGAGTGGCAGAACTCAACGCCGCACTTTGCCTCCACACTAGAGCGAAGAAATGGAAATATAAACATAAATAAATATTTCACTTTCTCGGGTGAGGATCGAACTCACTACCGTCGCGTTACAGTCACACCCTTGTGCCGCTGTGTCACGGCGGCCTCAGATTTTACTAAAATGCAATTTAAAAATTTATTTTTTGTTTCAGGTAAACATATTGAAGGTACACAGTTGGGTTAATTTGTATTAATTTGTATATTAAGTAAGTATTTGTAGTTTTGGTCCATCTCACAATCGGCATTAAAATGTTTTTTTATTAAAACAAATGTATCATCATTACTACGTAGTATATTTCGACAATCGTATGTATGACATATCATTTATGTTGTAATGTTTAATCTCATTTTATAATACATGCTTCCTAAGAAGTAGAGCTTCTTGTTTTAACAAATATTATCTTTGTAAATCCTCTAAAGCGATATAGATAATTTTTTATACTTTTAAAATCGAGAACAATATAAAGTGAGGCCCCTCGTGGCGCACTGGCACAGGTGTATGACTGTAAACGTGACTGGTTGTTGCTTCTGAGGCAAAGCGCGGTGTTGAGAACCACCACTCAACACGCAATGCCTCCAGAGTGCGGCGGAACATGGGTAACGGAGTGTCTTAGCACTAGGTTCCCTCTGCCTACCCTGCTGTGTACGGGGTACAGCTTGAAGCTGATTTAACAATATATAGTTAATTATTAATGTTGAACAGAATTTTATTGTTTCTGTTTATAATCAAGTAATAGCTGGGCCGTAGGAATTTTATAGTCCTGTCTCTATATATTAAAAAATAAGCTATATACCATCGATAAATTACCTACCGTCGATACATACGGTTACTAATACATCTCGGGCTGGAACACGAGCAAATGGAATGCGCGCGCATCGCTTTCAGGGCGCAGGACGCACCCTTGTGAAGTACTATGAATCATTTAGACATGTGACTTTTAAAACAATAAATAATTATATTGAAAAGATAAAACTAATAACGATGAAAAATATATATATTGGTTTTTCGATATTTTCGTAATCGCAAGATATTTTGGAAAATTTTGAATATTGCATACAATTGATGGAAATATGTGAGGTCCAGTCTGTTTACTATAGATGTCTTCGCGTACTCTAGTCGCCAATAGAGGCAGCAACGTATCGCGGCATATCAGGCTTTGCCGGCGACCTCATCGGAGGGCGTCCTTTGCCAGTTCAAACGATTTAATAATATCTTAACCGCATTCAATACATTTGTGTCTGTCTATCGCGATATCTCAGGTGAGTTTTAGTATTATAATATCACCATCGCAGCTTAAGCTTATAGAATATTCTAGAATTCACGTCGTATATTCGCAATATACTACTATATAGATAGGTATATAGTGTATAATTATTGGTTAATTTGGGTAGAATCGATCACTTTCATGGTAGAAGCAGCAAATTGTAGATTTTAAGAACAATACTAAAATCCATAAACAATTACGCACTTAAGGAATATCAAACTATTTAACGTACTATTAATATTAATATTATCTACAGAAATCATTAGATACAAAGAAAATACTTGGTCTTTATTATATTGTCACTTTACCTAAGTAATTTCGTGAATACTCCTGGGGTTTCACCGTTGCAGCCTAGATATCGACCGACCTATTGGTGGTCTGAAATTGAGTTAGGCAAGACTTTCCTCGATAATTTACTATTAATATTTCCATTTGTAATATATTGTAAGCACTTACATGTTATTAAGCAACACTGTCATAAAATATTAGAGTAAGAAGACATCTTTCAATAGAAAGATTAACGAGAAAGGAATTATATGTTATTTTCTTTTCTTAAAATGCGTATGTACGCAAATAATAAATTTTGAAAAACACGCGCAGTTCCATTTATTTTGTTCTAAATAAGTGCATACTTAATATCAGATATGAGAATAGAAGAGTTGTATCGAATCGTTGTGAGATACCTATTGACATAGAAATATATTGTTATAACTTTTTAAAAATCACGGCTTCTTCACAAACAGAGTAATTATTTTTACTTATAAAAGTTTATTAGGTAATAAAATACTTACTTTTTTACCTTTAATAGTCTTTAAAAATTAAACAAATGAGTTATTTTTTTACAAGGTTTATATTACATTTTAAACTGCAATAGTAGTAAAAAGATAACTTTTTAATTGTTTTTTAAACAAAACTTATAAATACATAGATAGTAGTTGTCAAAGTTATTATGATTTTGGAATATCATAATGATTTGGCTGGAAGCAGAATATATACTGTTCATATCTGCCATCAGTTATCTAGCCATAATCAGATTTTTCCTTGTTTTGTCTTTGTTCTTGTTGCAGGAAGCATTTCAGTACTATCCTCCTTTTCTCCTGAATAGTCCACATTAAACAAACTATCTTCAAAATAGTCCAGTATTTGCCATCCTTTCAGTCTTGTGATGGCATAATTCTTATTTACTTTGTAGAAAATATAAAAATTTGAACGTCGCGGGATTTTTATATGTTTTCTAAAAAGTATTTTGCTTTCATTAGAGTGGAATAATACTTTAAAATTGAAAAAAATATCATTGTTATTTACCTGTTATTTACGAACCAACTGGCAAGGGACCTTGCCAATTGGTTCGTGTGCTTTTGGAACCTTTGATTATATTAAATAGCGTCTCTCTTCCTTATTGGTTGAAATACTCAATTAATAACTTTTTTCCACATTTCTTCTAAAACATGAAAGCCGAATATAATTTTTATTTAGGTAATGATGTTAGTAAGATTAAAAATAAAGATACACATGTAGGTAAAAGTGATTAGGAAGTTTATTTTGGGAGTGAGTCGTACGGTCAATAAGCTCAATTGCTTCATTTGAATGTCTTCGTCACTGAGAGCGCCTACGCAATTCCGTATCAGGTCGTAGAATCGTGCTTTTGTTCATTTATTACTTCTCCGAAACTAATAAATATACATATACTTTATATATATTTATGTAAACAATTTAATTTTGTAAACATGGTTTATTGTGAAAATCTAAAAAAAACAACAAATTATTGTGCGTTTTCAGCACATTTATTATGACTATTAGGTCATATTGTTTATTTACATAGAAAACTTATTCTGTTTTCCATAGTTACACAATTTTTATTTTCTAATTTCAGGACTAAAATTATTTAATTGGTTCAATAGGATAGGGTTATTAAGTTAGTTTTATAATTGGAAATCATCACTCACTTTATCCACGTTATTTTAAACTACAATTAATACCTAATATAATTAGAAAATATTTACAAGCCAAAAAATATAATAAATTTAAATCAAACATAATAATTTAAATTTATCTTTGAAAACAATTTAGCTGTAGTAAACTTGTTATATAGAGGTCTAATTTCAATCACAAAAAGAAAACTTCAAAGTTAATAGCTACTTTGTATTTGAAAAGTACCAATTTTACCTTTTTCTACAAATTTCTACACGTAATTTTCTTTTTTATGAGGTTCACTGAATCTGAACTGAGTCATCGTGACTCATACGCGAAAAAATATAAGTTTGTAAGTATTTTATTTCAAAATGCAAAGTTTTATAGCCATTTACAATTGTTTGAGGAAAAGATTATAACAGTGATTAAACTTTTTTCTTCTTTTTTTTTGCCAGGCCAGTCGTGGCGCAGAATGTTGCGACTGTAAACGCGACTGGTTGTGGGTTCGATCCCACTCGAGGAAACGAAATATTTGTATACATTTATATTTTAATTTTTTCGCTCTGGTATCGAGGCAAATCGCGGCATTGACTTCAAGTATCTTAACACTAGGTTCCCTCTGTCTACCCTGCTGCGTGCGGGATACAGCGTGAAGCTGATAATTGTATGAGGGAAAGATTATAATAAAGATTAAACTTTTGTATATTATACATTAAATGTGGAAAATACAAGTAGGTACTTTAGTCCCCAACCGATATGTACTCGCAAATCACATGTTCTAATTGAAGTACATTTCAATTGACGTACACGAGTCAATCGAAGGCAAATTCTAGTTGAATTTTAATGAATATGCTAATGTACTGATCCATGAACAAGCAAAATGATTTATCATTTATAATATCTATATTTATCAATCTCGGTTATTTCTTTACTGTATTAATTTGTAGTTTATTTCTTTTACATATATAATAACTCGGTCATAAGAAAAATTAAATTATTAAAAAGACAAGAAAAAAGAACGAATTGAAGCCATCGTTATGACGCAAGGACCCAAGCATGTGGCTGTAAATGTAACTGTTGTGGATTCGATGCCCAGTCAGGGGAGTAAAATATTTAATCTCTGGTAAAAAAATCAAATTCCCAGATTCCCTGTGTCGTTCCTGGTATGTGCGGAGTATAGACTGAAGCAAATAAAATTCTATACAAGTTTAGATTTTTGTTTTATATAAAGATTTTTTATTTATGTTAAAAATGCTGGTATATTTTAAATAAGTCAGGTTTTTGTAACAAAATTGTTATATTGACATTAAAGAATATAGTAGAGTAAGAATGTACAATATAGATTACAGTTATTTTTAAGCTATCATTAATTATTATGTTATGTATTATCACGTTATTATGTTATGTATATACATATATGTATGCTAACAAGTTGAAATTACAAGATATCGGTTAATATGGTATCTATTTTAAAAGTAAAACGTGCCATGACATAAAAATGTTAACGATAATATTAATATAAAGAAACTTAGTAGGATTCGCATTAAACGGATTAATCTAGATAAGCAATTTTATATTTTTACTTATTTATATATTATATAAAACATATATACATATGTCATTATCATTTATCAAATGACACAAAAACATTTTTATATTATTTATTATATAGATAACAAAGAAATAGAGTCATTTTGTTGGCAGAGTTCCTGGTCATGGTGGCAATAACAAAACAAATTATAATGTCTGTCTTTAATTCGTGAATCATGCATTAGGAACATACATTTAGTTGAATCTTGAGATTCTCTTGTTTAACCCTTATTCTCTACTTAAGTATTTTTTTGTATCATACCTTTATTCCCTTAACCTATATTAGCTAAATTTTCTTAAATAATATTCATTTTTATTTGACGAATTAGCTTTATATACACATTATACCACTTTTTACAAAGGAAGCGATAAATAACAAAGTCAACTACATAAGATCTAAGTATGGAAATAGTTTGTAAATATTAACTTTTATGTTATAACAATCTCGTCACAGAAAACCCACAAGCAAAACTTGAAGCTACCTATACTTAATTAACATTCTTTAAGAACAAGATAAATATTTAGTTCTCACCAATACAAAAAAATATACATCAATTACATTGTTTAATATATTATTACTTGAAATATTATTTCTTTAGTTTTTAACATGACGCAAATACATACTTCGTACGTACATATTTAAAACAAGATGTTTTCCTATCTCTTCCGATTTTTACGCGTTGATTTTTCATTAACGTAATGGAGTATTTTTATATGACTTATTTGTAAGTCTGTATTCCGGCAAGATGGCAGCTTGCCATTCCAATGTTATTTCGATTGCTCTAGACTGTCCTGGTGAAGATTTATCCAATTCTTTGTTGGAAAAATTTAATGGGTTTTGCGTCGGCCTGGGGCGGGGGCGTCGGTGGGATTTCATGCTGTGGTTTCAGTAGCCAGGGGTTGTCAACCCTCTGCTGTGGACTACTTTCACTCTTCCTTTGATTGGCAGCGGACGGCGTGAGGTGTAGGGTGGGTAGTGTTTTACCCTTTTCGCAAGCGTCGTCCTTTTCTGTATTTGAATGCATGTTTGCTGTAAAGATAATTAAGACAAATATAATATTTATTGCAAAATTACATCGTTTTGTTTTCTAAAATGTGTTTTGTATTTTTTTTCATAAATTATAAGTACGACGTACAATATTTGTATTAATAAAAATGAATGTAAAAGATAATTAATAGTTAAATTAATATTTTATTGAAATATAAGTAAACAATAAAAAAAAATCTGAAAAGATCTCGCATTGCTGTTTAGAATATATTGTCAACAATAAAAACAAACATTAAACTTACATTTATTATTTAACGAATCCAAATGAACGTGCTCCAAGCGCGAGTTGATAACTTCGACACCGTTTACAAACATTGGACAATCGACACTGATAAGAGACACTAGCACCCGATTGAACGAAGGCTTGTTGAGAAATGCGGCTTGTATAGCTGACGCGGCCGCTTTATATGTGACTTGAGTCATTTGGCAGAGAAACTACTGACTACCACTACCACGTCACAGTAATGTGCTGACGCCAGATCGTATGACGCTAGTGAATTTGTCGCGCTCGAGCCTCTTGCCGAGCCAGTTCCCAAGCTAAAACTAATTAACAAGTCATTATTCCTGAGTGTAAGAGTTGGAGTTGGGAATTCAAAAGTGGGGAACGGAGTGCCTTAACACTATGTTCCCTCTGTCTACTCTGCTATATCCGAAATACAGGTGTAGGTGATTTTTTTTATAGTAATAATATTTTTGAATGAAATGATTTCTACAAAGAAATGAAATGAATTAATTTACGCAACTTCGTCATCACACTAAATATTTTATTCGTCATCTGTCTGACGTCGGCAAGGTATCTAAGATTTCTTATTTATAGTAAAAACAATAATGGCTTCCGTATTTTAAGCGTGTACTAGATTTATTAATTATTGTGTTTATTTAAATAGAACAATGTTATTTTAAGTTAACATAGATTTAGATGAAATACATATATTTTTTAGTAATTAATATACAATTAGGTCATTGGGTGCTGTGATATATTTTAAGATATGTATTTTTTTTATATCAATCATTATCTTTATAACTAAGCCTGTATTCGTTTATATTTTTCGGTGATATTCTAGAACAAAAAGGGAAAACTTCCTCGTACTTCCAGGTGTTATACATTATTCGCCTTTACACCGTTTTTGATTTGTTTCTTTGTTTTCTGTTTGTTTTGTTTAAGTTAATTAATTTTATTTTTAATATTAATATTTATTATGGTGTAATAAAGTGTTAAAATAATTAAATAAATATCATATTCGATATAAAATCATAGTTCGCACCGATGATAAATGTATGTATAGGAGTAATTAATGGAAAATTTTAAGGATTACAATATAAGTCAAGGATATAAATGATGTCAATATAATACGATTTTATAATTCTGTTATCTAAAGACAGTCATGATACTCGAGTTTCTGGATAATTCTGTTTGAGAACCTTTCTGAAGTGGTAGATAAGTTTTATAACACATTCAATTTTATTATTCTATAAAGTATGACTAAAGTTGTACTTCTAACTCTTATGTACATAGAAATACAGGTATAAAGACGGAAGTTAAAGAAAACGATTTAGACGAGACAGCGTATTCAAGGCTACGTTGTATGAGTAAAAGGACGCTCCTATAGGAGTTTCTGTTTTCATAATAGTCTTTACTAGAAGCGCAGAGACGAGACGTCGTCTATTCTTTACGGTACAAATTACGCAACTGAAAGAAGAAGCCCCAATGCTCCCAACTCTTGGAAAATAGTTAATTAGTTATTAATTTATTAATTTTACCAATATGTTACAGAATTTATATTTACGCGAAGGAGACAAAGAGCTTCCTATAAATTAGTCTACTCATAGAAATTAGTCATTATAATACTCAGTTCTCTACTTTACACCATTTCTCTTCTTTTATAATTTGATGGACCCAGAGTAAAATTTTAACACCAAAAGATATAACATCATGTCCACTATAGAATAACGAAAATATTGATATGTATTTTTTGTATAATTGGGTCAAACTTGTATATCTTTCTTTGATTCGTCATAGTCGATTACAACGTTACAATACGTGTTCTATATAATCTTGACATAGTGACTAATTTTAAATTATAAAAAATTCAAGATACACGTGACGTAGGTTGAATGATAGCTACGTTTGTCCATTTACGTTGGCACCAACTACCAAATGGTTAGTCAACTCGTTAAAACAACTGATTCAAACGACAAGCGACTTGTGACATCTGCATAGTATTTGAAATATTGTGAAATATTTCTCTTCTTTATTTTAATATTTATCAGCTACTTAGATACTAACCTCTCATTTAAATTGTTATATCATTTGCACTCGTATATAATTTTTTAATCAATTCGATGTCGACTAAAGCACAAGAGTAAGCAGTAGATCAGTTATATCACCTTATTAAATATGGAATATGTAACAAAGGTGTTGTGACACTCACGCACAGGATCACGCTTTATGGTAGCTTTTACGTAAACCTAAATAATAAAAAATATTGTTTTTATAGTTTCAAGGAGATATCGCAAATAGACAACTCGTCGCCGTACGAAGATTATGATATAAAGGTTTTACTGCTCCAGAATTTGCGATTGTAAATATTATGGAGCAAATACCAAGTAACCATGTGAATCGGGTAAGCCTTGTGGCGGATAGAGCACGATATCACGGAGTTTAGAACCGCACTTTATTGTCCACATTCTAACAAAATCACTGAAAGCAGTTCGAAGCACTAACCTAACGATGACATAGTAATACGCAGGAACATTTGAGTAGAAATCAATAATCGTATAAAGTTTGTTTTTAATATTCAAAGTTTTTTATAGTTATGGAGCCCGATTAATTTAGGCGCTTACTAATTATAAATCAGTCTTATTTAAAGCGAATTGTTTACTCACAGATAATTATAATTAGCTAATGGAATATGTTGTTATTATTAATAATATATATTGCAGAGCAAATGTACGATGATGACACATAGGTATGTCACTATTTTATATAGTACTCGCGGGTTTTGGTAACTATTTTGATTTCTTATTAAATATTTTATTTATAGAGGCCGTCGTGGCGCAGTGGCACGAGGGTGTGTAACGCGACGGTTGTGGGTTCGATCCCCACTCGAGGAAGTGAAATATTTATTTACGTTTATATTTTCATTTCTTCGCTCTGGTGTCGAGATAAAGCGCGGCGTATAGTTCTGTCATTCAATACGCAATGCCTCCAGTATTCGGCAGAAAGTGGGGAACGGAGTGTCTTAACAGTAGGTTCCCTCTGCCTACGCTGCTGTGTGCGGGATACAGCGTGTAGCTGATTTGATTAGATTTTTTTTTTATTTTATTTATAATTTGTAGGACTTGTGTCTTGTGTCTATTAAAACGTAGTTCATGTAATTACACCCAGGTACACGGTTGCTTACTGTTAAATATGAATGGAATTGTTCAATAGAAATAAATATAACAATGTCGTCGTCGGTGTCATTTTACAGAAACAACCTATTGTCTTGAAAATTGTTCTTTTTTATTATTTCACGTGATCGATATATGTGTCTTCGTATTAAAGATTAAAAAGGTACTTTTCAAACTTGTATAAAATAAGAATAATAAAACACTACGTTGATAAATAAATATAAATTTAGTCGAATATATAGCAGACATAGAAATTCAATATATCATGACTGCAGTTGCAGCCAATACAATAAAACAAAGATGAGCAACAAAATGAATTTTACTACTTTCTGATGTAAATTGATCAGTTTTATTGGAGGATCGCGTTACATAAGGCTCTCACGCGATCTGTGTTGACCTTTTCGTAACGTGTGGTGGAATAGTACCACAATTCTATCGATTTAATGTCGTGTGAGCCTCAATACAGACGAATATATGTTGAGAAATGACAAGCAAAGATAGTAAAGTAGACTTTTAACTAGCAATCTTTTAGTATAAAAGAGTGGCTGATATAATAAAATGGCCCAAATTCATTGGTCCGAAAATGAAATTCTAACATGAATGATAAATAAGTTTTTAATTTACCGTAAATCGAATATTCATGATTTTAGTAAACTTCATTCTAAATATAAAATTAGGCAGAAATGAATTTAAAGTATAATTATAATTCAAGAGTTAATCATAATTCTGTGTGGCATCTAGTAAAATTGAGTGTATATAATCTTATATTCCCATATAGGTCGTTCTAATGTTTTCAATTATACAAATCCATACAAAATCCTTCGAAGAATTTTCTTAGAAAATAAACAGATATGCATTAAATTATTGAGATTACATTATATAGAATCTAGCATCTATTTTAGTCATAAATATAGCGGCTGCACCGCAGTAGTGCGGTAGATATATTAATGCATATCATATAACTAACGCCATTCTACCAATGTACTTACTTTACTTTAAAATTATTTATCGTGAATAATGTTATAGGAAAAAGATATTCTTTTATAATCTGCTAAAACAGATATGTAAAGTGTAAAAATGGCCGAACTCAAACAGCAGTTGATAACGTGGCCGAAGAATACCTACTAGATAAAAATGTAAATGCCTTTACATACATACACACATACTAAACAAGAGTTTTTTAAATATAATTCAATAGAACAATCGAATCGTAATATTGGATTTTGTTATACTTAAATATACATATAACGTGGAATGTACCGGCGGTGCTTGCATTTTTTTTATCAATACCTCGTTGACCTACTAGCCGAGTTCGTGACAACTGGTGTCTCAGGGCATTGCTCGCTTCATTCGTACTTAACTATCATATTATTTATGTTAAACAGTTGGAAGTTTTTCTTATTTTAATACATTTTTTTATATAAAAAAATTCTTTTCTTAATGTATAATCGCTATATTTAATTTTTCACTTTATTATAAGGCCCCGGTTGAGCCTCGAAATTCAAGTGGCTCCAACGGATTAGAATCTTCTGGTCAAAGCTTGCCTACACGCCCACCTTTTACGAGAGCAGATTCAAGATCAGCGTTTTCGCCCCAGTCACTGCGACCAGGTGGTCCACAAATACAGCAAAGACCACAATTTCAACCGGGAGGACCTGTTTCCAGTCCCCCGCAATTTGGGCCGCGTTCAGTTAATCAAGTCCAGAGAGGACCATCCCCTGCGGGCCCTCCTGGATCACCACAAATTCGTAGTCAATCTCCTGCAATACGCCCATTGAATCAACCGCCAGTTCCCACTCAGCAAGGAGCAAGGCCAGCTCAATCGCCTACATCAACACAACCGCCACAGCGGGGCCCAGTGCCCAATACTCTTCAATTTGGACCACGTCAGCCTCCTCAATTTGTAACTACGCCTAACGGAACTTCAAAAACAACATTAAGTGCTCCTAATAATACCCAGTTGCCAAGACAACCATCACAAGGCTCGCTAAAGGGCCTTGATTCACCTACATCAGCTCAAAATAAACCAGTCAACCTGGAGAATCAAATCGGTTCTAATGAACAGATTAACAATACAAAACCTGACAGTGGTAATGAAGTGCCGGGAGCGACTAAAGGCAGAAGTTTCAGTATTGCGGCTGCACCTGGTGCACCTAGTCCACTAAAAATGGATGACGATCGACGAAAATCTGTAAGTGCTGTAGGTGGTCGATATGAAGACCTATCTAGTCGTAGCCCTGGACTTGGACTGATTCAAGAATTGCGTGGCAGTAAAGATGTTCTTGGTTCTAAAGAGAGTATTAAATCCGAGGCATCAGCTGAAGGTAAAGATATTCCAGATCGCCCCGAATCACGTTTGGCTGGTTCCAAAATGACAGAATCTTTCATGGGATCTTTTTCAAATTTATCATCTAAAAAGAAATCAGATGATGATGACGACGTGATATCACATAATAATTTATCGATAAAACCTGACACTAGTTTAAATAAAACTGATCTGTCAGATCGTTCACCATCTCTGACTCGTAGTGATGATTCGCCAGAGCCTAAAAATGCTTCTCAGAACTCTGTAGCATCTAACAAATCACAAAGTGTGACACCAGAACCGCAGCGCCCTAAAACACCTAAATCTGAAACAAAACAAGAAATCAAATCTGATATTAACAGAGACGTGAAACCGACCACTCCTACTAACAAAATCAACTCACAATCTCCAACATTAGAATCTAAGTCATGTAATGATGCGAAATCTCCTGTTTTCAATAACAAAAAACCAACAGATTTAAAAACTTCAGTAACACCTTCCGACTCTAAAAAATCAACACCGCGTAAAATTGCTTCTGCTCCCAGCTCCAAGCCAAAAGGTAATTCATATAGTTTAACTAATTTTATTATGTATTTTTTTGAGATGGACCAAACTATAAATTTATAATGGTAAACCAAAAAATAGCTAGAAATATGTCATTTTTCACATTTGTTTTTATATTTTTCAGATGGTGACAATGATAGTGGCGTTGATGAATCAACACAAGGAAATGTAAGATCAAGTTAAATTAAGAAAAACAATAATATATTTAGTTGATATATTTATGTATTGCTTTAAAATTAACAGGATCTTAATGGATCTCCTGGATCCCCAAATAAAAAGCTACCAAGTAAATTGCCAACAAAGGAGAAATCCAGCAGCAGCATAAAACAAAGCCTGTCTCGGTCATCCAGCAAAAGCGCTACGGCTAAAACTCCTGACACTCTACAGCCAAATGAAAAGAAGAGTATGTTTCTTTTTCTTTTAGTGTTAAAAATATTTTTAAGTAATTTCTATAAAAGAATAGATTTCTGTGTATCAAGGGTCAATGTACTGAAGATCATTTGTTCTTCAGCTACACATAGTAACTGCACTTGAAATTATATTTTTTTTATCCTGGACATAGCAGAGTAGGCAGAAGGAACTTGGGAACCTAAAGTTAAGAGGTAGGAGATTCTGCAGAGTGGCGGAATTTAACACCGCACCTGTTATCAAGACCGAAGATATTAAAATATGAAATATTTTATTTCCCCAAGTAGAAATCGAATCAATAACCGTCACGTTTACAGTTGCACACTTGTGCCCCAGTACCTCGACTCGACATTATTTTATTATTATCTACACTATAAAAAAATATAAGGCCAACTACATAAATGGCCATATAATTTTTAATTTTTTATTATTTTTTATAGAAATACCTATGAATAAAGTGCAAGTTGGAAGTGCTCCATCACCAAATATTAAAGCTATAAAGTCTAAGATCGGATCTTTGGAAAACACCACATACAAACCAGGTGGTGGCAAAGTTAAAATTGAGAATAGGAAGCTTGATTTCAATAACGCTGCACCGAAAATTGCCGCTAAAAATGAAGCTTATACACCAAGTGGAGGAGCTAAGAAGGTACAAGCTTAAAATTGGTATTAATCTTTAAATATCTAACATAGTGACATATTAGTTTTTATTGCATTAAAAATTAAAATAACAGCCAAAAATTATATGTCAACTAATATAATAAATACCACTTTATGCCCTCTTTTATATTATTCCTAACTTTACAAACTTTTACTTATTTTTTTAATGAAATTGCAGATCACAACTACGAAATTGGAATGGAACGCCAAATCAAAAATTGGATCTCTTCAAAATGCGGCTTACAAGCCAGGAGGAGGAGACAAGAAAATTGAGACTGTCAAGTTGGACTTTAAAGAAAAAGCAAAACCAAAAGTGGCCTCCACGATCAACATCACTCACAAACCAGGCGGAGGGGGGGTAAAGGTAACATCACTATTTTTATGACCTTAACAGATTGACATATAAACAAACTTATTATAAAAAATATAATCATTTACGGAAAAGACAAGCCGACAGTGAGTATAGAAATTTTAAATTAATTTTCAGTTTCACTAACATGTCGTTTAACTTGTAAGTCAATCAGTAGGTTTGGTCGCAATTATGTAGACACATAATTGGCACTGTGAAGCAATAGTTAGCAATATTTGTGCATCATATATGAGTAAATGCTGTAATTTGTATCATTCTTGATATCCGTAGAACTTAGCAAGTGTCGAGACGAGATCGGTAAGTAATTTCCGTTAATATGCTTATACAT
Source organism: Heliconius cydno galanthus (assembly GCA_036379175.1). Lineage (NCBI taxonomy): Eukaryota > Metazoa > Arthropoda > Insecta > Lepidoptera > Nymphalidae > Heliconius > Heliconius cydno. The sequence continues at coordinate 38,413 of JAKRZM010000542.1, read as the reverse complement.
ACACGAAATATGACGCTGATTCGTACGAAGCAAAGCACAGTATATTTTAGAAAGAATATGTACAGATTGGCACTTAATTAACCTTAATTATTATAATACTAATTAATAATAATAAATCGAAAATATATACAGGAAAATATGGCTTAAAAGAAAATCCTATTTCTAGTTTGTAAAATGGGCCTTACCCAGGTGGCGATCATCAAATAAATCTTGATGTTATAGGAAGGTCAGTTTGGTAATATTTCTCAAGAATGTCAAAAGTTGACAATTAGAATTGTCGATTTTATTCATCGTCTGTAGGACGGGTGTTGTGGCTGTTTTTCACGCTGACTTATCAACTATTATAATTATATAAATAACATATTATAAATTATAACATCTAAATCGAATCAGAAATAATAATTATTATATAAAGAATAATTAAATGTCTCTAAAGAGTCTTAACAATAAGCTAATTCAAATACACAAGCTAATGACTATATGACTATAATATAAAAAAGTGATAATAAAAAAAAATACTATCGAAATAACTGTACTTGTTTTCGCGACAGCCCTTGCCAGTAAAAGAATTGTCACAGCCTTAAGCGTTCCTTCTTTTACTTTGTAATAAGATTTATTTTATCCATATGTGAGACATTATAAACAAAACAATAAATTCCATGAATGTTTCTGATTCGATAAATAATTACCTACTTTATACTTTTAAATTGACACAGGTGAACCGCAAAATACGACTGAGAATGTACACACTATAAAATTATGCATCTCACCAAACTGAAATTATACATGTGTATTATATAAATATTAAATTTATTTAATGGCTGTTAACAAGCAAAAATATATAAACTAAATATATAACTAAATTAATTGTTTATTTAAATTACAGTAACATAATTATAACTAATATGAATTTAAATATGAATCACACACTCGCACCCAGTCTCAACAATATAATTATGATTTCTAATTATTTATGACTCATACATAAATATACATAATAAGCGCTTGTATATGTATATTATATTTTATTATATACATAACACAGTGAATATTATATTTTTAATTATTTATCACATAGTAATCTTCTAAAAAGTTCTAATATGAACGTAACAATCCAATATTACTATTAAAATTATTTATTATAAAATAAAATATTTATTAAATATAAAGAAAACAGAAACATTTAATAGAACTTTTTAGCTATTATATATTATAATGCACTATATTTATATTATATATGTATTTTTATTGCACATTAACTTTTTACACAGATTGAAAACCAAAAGTTGGATTTCAAAGCACAAAGTAAAGTGGGCTCCCTCGACAACGTAAAGCACAAGCCCGGAGGGGGTGATATTAAAATATTTGACGACAAGGACNATTTGTCATGAACACTAAGCATTTACAAGAATTGTCGGTTGATGTTTCTGGGATGGTATATATAGTCATCCTCACCTCAATCACTATCGTATCTCTGATTCATTATATCTTTCATTTTTGTTTCAGCCTGAGTACTTATACTCATATTATTGAATTGAATATTTGAGGCGCAAGGTATAAGACACTAGTGTGTGCTTTGCTATCCTTTTAACTATATACTCGAACATTTCTAACACGTATTATTTTGTTTTTGTTGTTTTTTTAATATTAATTTTACTAATTTATGTTTTTGTGTATTATTCCATTCTCCTTCTAGAATTATGTCGCAATTGGAAAATAATATTTTTTTAATTTTTAAAATAATCTTAAATAATTTCTATCCAAAAATATTTTATTTTCAATTGCGCTTTATTTCTACGGAACCGTCACATAAATAATATCACTATTGTTTATTATTTATTTACACATAAATATTTTGTCGTAGAGTCCAGTCCCGCCATCGGCGCAGCCAACGAAAGCGGATGAGAATTTAAATCAACAGCCGTGTTAAACGCTTTGCGATTACTATTTCTATAATCGATACTAACTGAAAAGTCCAAAATTTTATATTTTTATTTAACTTGTTAATAGATTTAACTTTTGAAGTTAATGTTCTACTCAGTTGAGTGATTAATGTGTGATCCTTTGCTCTTTTCGTTATAATTTTATAATATCGTCAAAATCTTAGCATATCTTGTGGACAATATGTTGATAAAATCTAACAAATTATTTTAATATTTGATTTATGCGCTTTATTGTGATTATTAATTTACATTTAATACTTTAGATGTTAAGATCCATAAATGACATTACATTTTTGGTGCAAACGCAAGAGTGCCAACATCTAAATAATAATACCTACCTATGTGTGAATTTAATACGCATCATACCCTAAAATTCCAATTTTGTCTATTTAATAATAAATCAATGTATACTATTATAATATTTTAAAATATTTATTCATTTTTATTAGAAAATTTACCTACAGATTAAAAAGTGTGGCAATATTTGTTTTTGTAATAGATAATTCAACTTTGTATCAGTTAGAAATGCACAACACTGTACAATATCGAACGGTAGTAGCACTCGTGAGTTCTTTTTCTAGAATTAATATTAAAAAATATATATTTCATGGATAAGAGACAAAAGTATTGGTGTCATTCATAACGTAGACTGGTGTGGAGTGTGGACGACGGAGTGGGTATACTTGGAGAGCTTTGAAATTGTGCTAAGTTCTCGGCTCAGTAGTAACTTGAGCTTTTAAATTCATACGTAATTATACAGCGACCTTGTTTTTACACTCATTGTTTCACGTTTTCGAGTAATTTTACAATAAATAAGTACTGAAGCGAGAACTCAGCGTGTTCGCGAATGACTGAAATTACAGAATTTTTCTTAGGATATCCCAATGTTTTACATGTGATTACTGTTATGATTATGAGGACTAATTAGAATTAGATAGATGTATGTATTCGAACGCTTTAGCCACGTTATTTTCGCAATGATATTGTACCTAACTCTTAAGGTAGACATGCATTTGATTATTTTAAGAAATGGAAATATAACATTTGTTTGTGTGTAACTTATTCTACTATCCAATTTAAGTTTAATCATCCAGTTGTTTTTTCACTTTTTTACTGATAAGATTTTCAACTTTTCAATTTATTTGTGGGCGTTACATACGATTAAAGTAGTGGGTAATATTCAATTTTAACATCTAGATGCATAATATTGTGAAAATTGATAAACATAATTTTAATACAAGTTAATGCTGTCATTATTGTTTTATTTATATTGTAGTTGTGTTTAAGTGGAGCAGAAATCATTTAGAGCAGCCACTCTTCATCTTAGTCCCACACACAATGCACTAGCACTGTACTTTATGAAGTAACTACTTTAGTATTGAAGCTTTTAGGTGAGTAATAATAAAATGTTTTTTTTAGGATATACAACGTACAGGTATGCAGAGGAAACCTGGAAACCTAGTGTTAAACACCTCGTTTCCATTCAGACACTTCCGTTCATCACTATCCGCCGAATTCTAAATACTTTTACACGTCATCAGAAGTAGGAAATAAAAATATTAAATATTTAATTTCCCCGAATGAGAATCGAACTCACATACTGTTGCAATTACAGTCGCACGTTTGTGTCCCTACGTCAATATTGGCCTCTTAAGTATATTTATTGTATAATCTATATATATAAAAGGACTTGTCCTCACTGACTGAGGTAAGACGCACGCAGAGCCGTAACCGCTGTGCGTAGANCACCGATTTTTATAAAATTTGAAATTTAGACTCTTAAAAATATTTCATTGAACACATGTTTCATGGGTTTTTAGAATTCACCCTTAAATCCGCAAGCGAAGCTGCGCGCGTCCGCTAGTACAGTATATAATATTTATCTGTGTAAAACTTGCTTGCATAATATGTGGTTTTTTTAATGAAGAATGTTTTTACAGGTGTAAAAAATAAGACAGACGCACATCTATAAAAAAAACTTCAGTTTAATTAAAATATTTATTTAATTAATTATACCTACGTATTAATTAATATGCATATTTCTATCTAGGACAACTACTACCCATCTATCCAAGATTGGTCCGAAGAGGACCGTCCCTTGACAAGGAGCAGGTCAGCTCGGTTTTCCCGCGCCCCTCCCACGCCGCGCACCCCTCGCGCGTTGTCTCCGCGCAAGGCCCGCGGCCCGCGCTCCGCCTGCTCCCGTCGGACCTCGCTGACACCACGACCAGCTTTCTCTGTCTACTGAAAGCTTGCGGTGTTTAGTTCCGAGAGCTATGTTTAATGGCATAATTATGTAGGTTTCTGTATGTGTCTCACAATTACACGTAGAATGTGTTATTTTGACGTCATCGGTTGCTTAAATTTATTTACTGAGTTAATTAAAAATATATATTATTTATGCTAATAATATTTTAGATGATGATATTACAATTTTTTGTCTTATTTTTTTAAATATGACTCATGGTATTATTCTGTCAGAGTAATTATTTTATTTGCAAGAATTATACATTTACAAAAAATTTATTACTTTAGAGAGAAACAATAAATTTTATGGTGCAATCTGGTTTTTTACACAGCTTTAGAAATATCACAATAGAAAAATTATATTAAGAAAGATGAGTATTTGAAAATACAATTTTGTAAAGTTTAACAGGCTTGAAACCAGTGATATTATCTATTACTCCCGTTCACATATTACTTAACAGTTATATTTGATTATAACTTGAGCGACTTTCTATTATAAATATATTTCAATTTGGAATTTTACATTTAAATAATTTTATTTACAAACTAAAATAAGACATCACTAGTTACTTTTCAATAGAACGACACCACTACACGACAATTACATCAAATATTGTAGTTTAACATTTATCGCAAATATATTATAATTAGAGTAATAATTATTATGTATTTACATAAAAATTATTTGATAAATTGCAACCATAATGCGTAGAAATGATCAAGAAATTAGACACAGCAACATAGCCACGTTCATTTATAAAAATATGCATCGTGTTTGTGAACTTATCTTTTAAAATATATTAATATATATTATGTATGTTAAATAATTGTTTTATTTTTACTCGTCACATAATATATATTCAAGTATTGCTATTATTCACCTTATTGCTTTAAATGATTATCTTTATATATCTATACTTACAATAAATAAAAACAATGATTTTTAAAACATCTGTCTGTGCTGTGCGAATGATGACCACTCTTTCTAAGTGAAATTGTAAACTGAAAATGATAACTAAAAAGGTAATTGAAAATTTAAAAAACAAATATTAGTTAATAAACATGTTCATAGGTAAATAAAAATAAATAAAATATCACTTTTTTCCAGAAAAAACGATCGAATTGTCATTTTGCTAGTAAAGCCTAAATTTTCAACGATTAAGAATTAAAATTGTCTTGCCTGATCCCTTTTGAAAATAATATTCAACTAACTATAATAAATTAATTTTTAACATTAAGAAACATCGACTTCTAATACCGAACTAAAAATAATTTTACAAAGAATTTATAATCTTGAAGTCGGTGCCAAGTAAAACAAACAGGCTCGAATTGAGAACCTCCTTTTCTTACAGAAGTCGGTTAAAAATAACGTTTGTGGTTCGTAATATAAGAAAATGTATAAATATTATGTATATTTCAACATTGTCGAGATAACAGAAACGTTATATTTGACTGCCATAGACTTTCTCTTTAATTACTATAATATCTTGGAGTTAGTGAAAGAACTATAAATGATAGAATAACTCCTATTTATAGAATAACTCATATCTATCTATGAGAGTAAGTACAATTATAAAGGAATAGGGAGACACTAAGCGGGTATGTAGATTAAAACAACATTGTTTTTAATATCGTTTTATTGGTGTACATGGTTATGCATTATAATAATAATATTTTTTCAATTGTTAATTCATTAAATTATGGCACTTAACACAAATACATTTTTAAACAATACATATAATGGATGATGAATGTCTAATCGAAACGTATGAAGTTCGAAATAACTTACAAATATTCGGAATAATTTCTCAGTCGTTCGTCGAGTCGTATTCTAACGAGTCTCATTTTCTAATAATTACTTTTTTTTATAAGAAAATAAAATCTAAATCAATTTAACTCATTGATCCCAATTAATAACTAAAAATTATAAATAAAATTAACGCACGAAGTATACAATAACTTAACTGTTTGTACCGACGAGGGCGCCTCACCACCGTACTGGCTTGAGCGCGCAGGAATATCTATTATAATATCGTTTATAAAAATTAACTTTCAACATTACATACAAACCGTCGATAAAAACTTACGCCTAACAAACTCCCTAACTTTAACGAAAGCGACTTACGAGAGTCAAGCCACAAGCGCGGACACTATGACACTACGCAGAACAAAGTCGTAAGTGAACCCTACGGAAAATAAATAAGCCTTTTTTTATATTCAATATTATTAAAATGGACTATAATAATGTATTTTTAAAATTGCTATAATATAATTTCAAGCACGACTTCATTCTACGATATTTAAGGCATATATAACAGTTTTCGGATACTGTCATTAGACTTTTCAGATATAATAGTTTACGCGGAAGCGTTGGTAAGTATTGATGCAAGCACACACGCGAAACACTTACATACAAAGGCCACATCACATCGTTCAGTCACAAAGCGATTACGGTTATGATATATTACAAACGTATAATGATCGTATGAGACTACTATAACACTTTAGATCTAATTATTGTTTAACTATCCGCTACTAGACGAGTCGTAGTCACGAGCCTCATTTTTTCTTGGGGGGCCACCTGGAAATTATGTCACACGAATTTCTTATTTTTTTGCTGCTGTTCCGTTTGTATATAATATTTTGAAATGTGATGTTGATGCGAAATTAAGGACCCCTTCCCACCATTTGTGGGAACCCCTACATTTTTCATTAGTGGAAATAACGTGTGACGTACTCAGTAGACGGCCCCCAACAGGCAAGTGTCGCAGCTTCGAGAAAGGCGCCGTAAATATAAATACGTAATTTTCTACAATAAATTTTTCTAACACCGATGTTGTGACGAGCACGACGGACTATTAGAGGAACTGTATCGTGCATTCAATTGTTCGTTACAATTTTGATCTTTAATTTTTCTACATTTTTTTTATTTCCATATAATATTATTTACACAATAGTTTACATTAGACGAATACTGTCGTTACGAGTACGATACGATTACATTAGAGTATTTAAAATAACATCCGACAAATCGTCTCCTTGAGCAATACAACATACCAAAATATCATTTTTCTTCCCGGCGTTAAGCGGTGATATGGTTTTTTATCACAATAATTGTTATGTAACTTAGCAAGAAGCAAGTAAGTACATCGAGAGCCTTCACGACAGGTATAGAATATTCTAGGGCTTGCAGAAAGATTGAAGTTCTATTTCGGTGGAGTTAGAGGAGAGAGCGTGGAAGGTCGCATGCGGTTAGTTCGTTGAAATTGTTATACTCCATCACCTCAAGATTTTATTTACATCCTATATCTAAGTAAGTATACCTTTTCGATTTTTATAGAATGTAGGAATGTACGTAAAGTGAAGCAAGGGTTGGGAGATTGGCGAAGGTGGTGTTATTACCGATACCATGTTAGAGCCCCACGTTCACTAGAAATGTGTTCGAAAAAGAAAAGATTTTATTATGTTTGTAAACCATAAGCCACGAAGGAAGGTACATGGGAGAGGCCGCATGCTATTAGTTACAGTGAATGTTATATTTGTAGCCCCAAACTAGTAATTGCCCCTAGTTTCCCACTAATTAGTTCTTAAGAAGTTATTCAGACACAATTGTACAATATATGCCTTAGATGATTAAACGACTATTTGGTATGATAATTATATACACGATTTTTATCGTAACACTAATTATATTCGATTAGATATATTTAGACATCAATTCCAATAGATTTACTTAGAATTTACTGTGCGCCTTTCTGTCCGCCATCGCGAGCGTTTCATTAAACAGAGCTTGTTCATTAACGAGATTTCTTAACACAAGTAAAATATATCACATGCCATTGCGAGAGTATCTCCGAAGAACGTTGGTTTAAGTGTATGTTTGTACGTTCGCAGGAAATACTCGCGAAAGTAGTGTTCTTATAACAAGGTATCATATATACAGTTCCGAGTCGTGCCTTAAACGTAAGACTAGATTTTACTACTGAGTTAGAAATGTGCGAATTAGTGATGTCAAATGCGGCCGTTGGGCAGAGATTGCCATGACAGGTACTTGATTAGTCAAAGATTTTTTTTATATAAAAAATAAATAAATACTTAATACTTATAAAATGTATGTCATAAAGGTAAAACTTATGAAAGGGTAAATGAATAAATAAATAAAAAAATCACAGTCACGAAAATCCCTGGCCGAGGACCTATCTATAAGATGATATTTGGGTAACATCAAATATTTACTATAATATCCACGATCCAGTTTCTATTTACAATACAATATCCCTTTTCACTAACCGACACGTTGAATTCTCACTTTCACTTAATCACCAAGAGTATCTTTTGTTCCTGAGTAAATGCGAACCGACATACATTTTGAGTGTTCTGCACTAACGTTTGCCGACGTTGGCAGCCACGCGGAGGGGTCGCCAGCGCGGCTGCCAGTCCGGCTATGCCTGCAAATATCAGAAATCCTCCAAGAGGACCGCATCCCGCGGAACTAAACCCTTCTGTTCTCCTCTACAGCACAATAAGTATTGGTCGTCGACTTCCAGTATGAGCCGCAGCCTCTCTCCTTCGTTGAACGCCAGGTGACCCGAGTCTGATGGTAATCTGTGCCAAAGCGTTCTGACGTATCTGGAAATGGAAATAAATAATTAAATATTTCCATTTCTTTGCTCCGGTGTTAGAGCAAAGGGTATGGTTGTGTTCTGCCACTCAACACGCAATTCCTCCAGAATTCAAAGGAAAGTGGGGAACGGAGTGTGACCTTTCCACCCATATGCCTACCCTGCTGTGCGGGATACAGCGTGAAGCTGATTTGATTTGAATTATTGTGAATAAATTGTTATGAGGCCATATTGGCACAGTGGTATAGCGCCGGATTGTAAACGCAATTGTTATGGATGGATTATTTTCGTAGCCATGTGTAGCATACGTACTTGTTCTTCTGCGGCGTGTGGTGCGCGCGCGCGGCGGANCCATTACACCGTATAAAAACATATTTTAAATTGTAAAATCTTGAATGTCCCTCGTAAATTGTTATATCTGTTTTGTTTTTGGTAAATTATTATTGTTAATGAATTTTTGGTGGTAAATTATAAAATATGTACAGCATTCATCCAAAACGGCTTCCAGGGTAGTTACACATTCTACTAATATAAATGACCCTCACAACAAAAGAATGTGTTCGATTTTAGACAAATATTAATTAACATCAAAATCGTCGATGGTTTTTTGTTCATATTGATAATATTTTTGCATAAAAGGGCAAAGGTAGTTTTTTTTCAAGTTTACATGTTATAATTATACGACAGTGTAATAAAAAGATAGGAGTTACTTAAAAACAACATCAACATGAGTAAAAATACCATTAATTAAAAGTAATAGTTGTGGAAAGGAATATTTAATATGTGTTTAAGTTAATAAATATACTGTAATCCTTTTCCAATGATTAGAACCTTTATAATATTAAAATATTACATCCTTACATAGATATCACTCATCAAGAAATTTAATTAACTTTAAAATATTCTTATAAAAGATTTATAAGGTACACTTTAGAATGGCAATATAACATGGAGTTATAATTCGAAAAGTTAAGGTAGTGTGAAGAAACACCCATTAAGACAACAGTCATAACAAAAAGAGATGTGCAATCATGCAGTTAGACGTTAGTTAGAGTTTCCGTAATAAAACATTAGTACATTTTAGGCCTTGCATCATCACCATCTGATAAGTTTCTGTTAAATTATTTGTCAGATATCTAAGATATTGTCCTTTTCTTATTATTTATTAATGAAAAGTACAGCATTAAATATATCTGGCAGATAAATTAACAACTTAGCAGATACAGTTGACACAAGCTAAAGATATTGTTATTCCCCCATTTGAAAAGAAATACATACGTAGATTTCTTAGTAACGGTATTGTTTTTAACTGCTACATTTGGAATTCGTTTCTCCTTCACTTTCCTGGTTGCCTTCTCAGGTAATATTCTGTAGTGTGCATACATATAACATAAAGCTTATTGTGCTACCAGATAGTTGCTCAGAACCGATTTAAACAAGTATTGTTTAGAAAAAAAAAGTAAATTAATAAATACTATGCTTAGAGTGAACCAGAAGTGATAAGCAATAAATTAATCAGTAATAAATTTGTTTATCTTTTATATAAAAAAAAAGTAATTTTTAAAATAATAGTTCCGCCACCTGTATTATCTACTTGACTTACAGTATGAAAAAATAGCGTATAAGGAGACAATAAAATACATATAAATACTATATATAAGTAACTCACCTATTGGCAGGTTGCGGTGGTTTCTTATTAGCTGTGTTAGTCCTGCCTGTAGCGGTACTGCGGGGGGTCGACGTTGTAGGCGAAGTGCTTTTGCGGACAGGCACGGGAATGCCTCTGTGATAGAATATTACATATATTTAATAACTTTAGACACTATTAATAATGTATTCAATAGAAAAAATATATGTAATTTAACGACAGCCTTGTTGATATTGATATTGAAACATGGATAAGATGTGGTAATCTGTATTCTTATAATTATTGAATCTTATATTAATAGTCCCGATAAATGTTTAACTGCGAAGTAAACTTCGTCTATATTTACATACAAAGTAAATACGATAAGAAAGTTCAAAAGTACACACAATCTAAAAATAAATTTCAGTTTATTTAAAGAGTACCTACTTTTACTAAAGTAAACTAGTGTGGTTAACTATATATTATAAAATCAAAAACTGACAGAAAAAGAAGAAAAAATAAACGTCTATCTACCTAAAATTATGCGTTAGGATGGTGAAATGGAACATAAAGATTTATATGGGGAAACTGTGATTAATTAGATCAGAATAATATTTCAAAATAAAATGTGTATTTAATTTCGATATTATAGTTAACTGTTTGTATTTATTCTTATTGTGATTTTCCACGTACATAGTACGTAATACATACATATTGTATGTAAATAGGAATAATAATGCTATTCTTAATTACAAAACTCCCTATTTAATAGAATTTATTCTTAAATAGAACAAATACAGCATTTCATAGCACCCTTTTCCATTCACAAAGAGAGTCCCACTATAAAAAAAGTTTAAATGAGGTCACGTATTATATCCATTATTCATTCGTGCTTTACAAAACACCAGCGCTTTTATTTCACAATAAATCTCGTCCCTTTAACAAGGCATATTTTTAAAGCGAACCAATTTGTAAGTTCCCAACAGGGTTGGCGTTTTGTGACCTATTAAAATAGAATATATTATGCATGTACTAGCACGAACATACCTTAGATATTAGTTGTTATGGGATTCTTTAAGAATTTTATTTCTTTAAGAGTAGTAATTCCTCTTTTAAACAGATGAATTCAATAAAGTAAAATTGTCGTTATATAGAAGTGTATTTCTAAATTTCTGTTTACCTGTGCGTATTTTTAGCTGGGGACTGTATAGCAGGTGCCTGTGGTCGCACAGGAGATGACACCGGCCTTGGAATCTTGGAGCCTCGTGCTGTTGCTGGCGATGTCTCACCTAAAAGTTGAAAATACATATAAAATTAATAATTTAATAATTCAGATAACTTTATAATAGCTACAATTGTTGTTAAGTATATAGATACATAAACAATTATGTACCATTGCAAAACTTAACACCATATAGAAGACATACATAGAAAAGTAAATGCGATTGTAATTTGTGAAAATAATATAATTCAACTGTTTTTTTTTAGTTCTGGTGAAGCAAAATACAGTGTTGGTTTTGCTCTTCAACAATCAATGTTTTCAAAATGGATAGAAATATAGAAGAGTAGAAGAAGCAGAAGAGTAACTTATAACATGATACTAGAAGGCATAATTAATTTTAAATTTATTATAACATACAAAACCATCCTTATTTCTATAGTCAGACTACTTTAAAATAATTTTACAAGCGCGATGACATGTACGCTTAAAAAACATTCAATTTATTATTATGGAACATTAAGTGGATCAAATAGCTAGTCAACGCTATTTAAAATAGAACACTGTATATGAGCCCATCTGCTACGACGCTTATCACGTTTTTTGGAGGATGAACAGTTTTTATAAAGGACAAACATTATTTATTCTACAACGAATGCATCCGGCACTTTTAAGAGATAATTACAATTTCATCTGCAAAACTATTCTAAGTGTATGTTTAAAATTCAACAGTTTCTATACAAAGCAGTTTTTACATTTGCATAATGCTAACAGCGCAAAAATTAAAGAACAAAAGAATTTAGATTATTAAACAAATAGCGAACAATATTTTAGCAATAACGATGCTATTAAACAGAAAAAGTTCCTCGAGTAATTTAGTATTTTATGGTTGTCATATTTTACTAAGTGCCCATATAATAGCTGGTCTATAAAAAAATTAAAGGTGATAAAATTTTTATTGTTAGGTGTAAAGTAACGGTAATAGATCCGCAAGGAAGTTACCATTTTGCGTGTTGCCATATTTGTATTGTATTTCATTGTTTTATATTGAAGTTTATCAGTATGCGTGAAGAGTTAGACATGTTCGGATATATGAGGGTCGTAAAACTCTATAGAGTATTTGTATAGGAGATTATCTTCGGATAAACGAACTCATATGGGGTTGTAAAGAAATATTCCAATAGAATATATATACATATAGTACAATGCACAGCGGAATGTTCCATATGTCGTGCATACTATCTTTATCATTTATTTTCGTATCGCTTTACTACTGCATTCTGGATGTTATCGATAGTTGTAGTTGAAACCGCAAATTTTATTGTTGCAAAACTTAAACAAATCTCTTGGATTTTACAATGAAATTCATAACTTTTATTTATTGGTATTTAGATTTTTATAACTTTGCGTTTTTATTATTTGGCTTTATGAACAAGAACTTTCTTTTTAATACACCCTTAAAAATTTATTTGAAAAATAAAATTGTGGTAATATTACATTTTATTAGAGGAATGAAATGTTATTTATTAATATTTTCATTTCTTCGCTCTGGCACCAAGGCTACAGCTCGACACTGAGTTCCGCCTCACAACACGCCTCGAAAAACTCGGAGGGATATGGGAAACAGAGTGTCTTAACACTAAGTTTCCTCCGCCTAACCATCTGTATATGGGTTACAGTGTGAAACTGAAAGACAAGAAAGAAATATTTATTCACGTATAAATACGTACCAGAAGGTGTAACGGGGCTCTCAGCATTGCTCAACATCTCCCATTTGAGTTGCAATCGGCGGAATTTTCCTCCAGAATTATTACTGTTACCAGTTTGTCCGCTTGCACTACTGTTGGCGGATCCTGGACGCCATTGTTCCTCGCCACTCGTATCCAACTGTTTATATATTAACGTAATTAGATTGGCTATTCTAAAATATTAAACTTAATAGGTATCTATCTCTATTGAGACAAATTATTTTATAAGAAAAAGCTACATTTACAATCGAAATACGTAACGTACATAACACTGATTTTGTTTCTACGATTTTTCTAAAGGATATTCTACATACATAATACCAAACAATTCAACCAAACTTATACAATAATCTACATAGGTATCTATATATTTTCATACTAAATAACATCAATAATCGGAAAGCTACAACCCTCTATAGTATTTCTCTGCCTAATTATATGTTTCGAAATAATATCAAAATAGCTGTAATTTATAAGTAAAGTAATTGTAAATTCTATTTTACAGTTTTGAATATTATCAATATTTTTTCTAATCTATTAAGTACTAACAGTCTAGTACAATTTAGGCTAACCTTGAAATCACATTTATATAAAAATCTGCTTCACGCTGAATCCCGCTTATAGCAGGGTAGACAGAGGGAACCTAATATTAAGTTACTCAGTTCCCCACATTTATATAATAGGTTTATTAAACGTATCTCATTACAATTATGCTATAAAATATAAATACAGAAATTATTATAGTCGTTTAGACGTACTCATGCACGTTATTGACGAGTAAACTATACATAAACCGCAAGTTATATGGCAAACCCTATAGCGTGACACCGATAGAGTTTCCTGTACACTTGTGACTTATATAAGCTCAAGTTGTGAAATATGATAAATACCCTCGAACAGGAAAACAATAAGTACTGAAACTAAATATAATGCACACTGAAAACGTTAAACACAATGGAAAACCAGTTGACAATCAAAACAAATAATAAATGCACACAGAAAATAGTTATAACAAACACAACGGTGGCAAGCGTGGAAGCATATCCTTAAGAGTGAACATACAGGCTACCAGACAAGCACATGGAAACCCTCCAGTTACCTTCAGTTCGTTGCTGGCCGTTTTAATAGGCTTATTATTTTCTAAGCTATCTGTGTAATCGTCACTGTCGTCAAAAACTAATCTGTCAAATGCTTGCATTAATTTTGATCCCAAATGAACTCCCGACCACCTTCTGGTCTCTAGTTCGATTCTACTGTTGTTCGGACATATGTCGTAGCCTACGGGAGCTGGGTTCACGCAAGACCTGGGTCTATTTTTGTCGACAGTGGTCCTAACGTTTGCGGAGTCGTTTAGTAAGTCGGGGGTCGACGGCTCCTTGTTTTTGGGTTCCTTGTGCCTCATTATAACGCTAGTTTGGTAGTCATCGCTCGACACTGCGCTCGATTGCATCGAGCGAACCAACTTCAGCAGGTTCCTCTGGTTCAGTGTTAATGGCGGGGTGTTAATCGAGGTGGGCTGTTAAATACATCAAATGTTTTAAAACATGCGACCGTTCGTCAGAATGAACGTCCTTCAAATGTATCGATTGGCAAAGCCTTATTTGCATTTTATGGAAGCTGTGCACGATAAGTTTCTGTTCGCGGTGGAAGCACATGCCATGAACGATAAAATGCAAATAAAGCGATGTCTGATTGCGCAGTTATTGTGATATTGATGCACGAACGACACATTCCATACTTAAAGTTATTGAAAAAGTGCATTAACTCACCCGGCTCGCGGCTCGCATGTCGCTTTCTATTTTTTTGAAGCTTCGATGCAATTCACGCATTTCGAACATGAGGTCCAACGAGAATGGTAATAGTTTGAGCGGCTCTAGACTTGCTAGTAAAGTATCTAGGAGGGCTCTACAACGCGATTCACCCACACATCCGGCCAATATGAGAGAGTCCTGGTCGTAGTGTTTCGCCAATATTGACTCTCTTGTACGAACATACGATACCCATGCATCTACTGACTGCGCACTAAAAATTGTAAGTTTTAATTGTATTACAAAATAACTAAATCCAAATTAGATATCAGATTTAAATTAAATTGATGTAATAACATTGCTAATGCCATAAAACTTTACATAAGTACTTACTTGAGTAATCCCAAAATGAATGCATTAAATTTAACCAATCCTTCAGTAACGGCATCCTCACTATTTATTCTTAAAACCAACTCATTCAAAGATTTTGTTATGGGACCTACAAAAGAAGATTCTTTTAATATATCTAAAATACAGGTAAGCATAGGTATACTCAAATAACTTCTGTGGCAAACATTATGCTTTGATAAATATTTATAAATTTAACCTTACCTTGTCGAGCAGTAGCTTCAACCATTTGCCATACAGAGTTATTGACGGCTCCAAATGAAGTTTCGATGTTTTCCTTCAACCCGTCTCTGAATACGGCATAGAGTGCGGGGCATAAAGCGTTAAGAGCGATTTTAGCACACGCTGGTGATAGCTTTGAATCTCCTAGAAAAGCTAATTCTGTCTGGTCCATTGCGGGCGAGAAGTGCTGTATTAACATTTCTACAGCATCCGTTACGTTTGACACTAACGCTGTGAAAGAAAATATAATAAAGTATAATGTCATTCGATATGAAATTAGACTGAACTGAAAAGAAAGGTTAAATTATTTAAAACACCACATTATTATTAATTACCTCTCTTTTGGGACACATCAATTACATCATATTTTGGCCTGCCTTCGCTTGAAGGACTCAAAAATTCATCCGGACTCACTTCTCCTTCTTCACAAATTGGAATTTCAGCCAAATTTTTCCCCTTAAACATAATAAAATTTATTAAAGCAAATTATAGACGTTATTCGTTAGCTATTTAAGTATTAATGAATAGCTAATGAAGTAAGCTAAGGATTAAAATGAGACATTCACATATAAATAAAATATGCTCAGAAATACGATGAGGGTCGAAATTACAGCTGAAAATAATATAAAGGCGAAATGTGAAACAAAATAAAAGTAAAATAATACTTACAGGCGCTAAATGGCTCTATGATGCAGATTGAATAAAAAACATACTTTACCTGATAATGTCTCTGCGCTACCATAGCGGATATGTTAGGAGAGTTAGGTGGCGTAGAAAGATTAGTTACTTTCAGTTCTTCCACTTTCGTTTGAGTTTGGTTATCGGTTTTCGAGTCACCTTTTTGTGCGAAGCTTACAGATTTCTTACTGTTACAACTGCTTGTACTGGAATCTGTTGATCTTTGGTTTTCTTCTTGAGAACGTTTCATTTGAAGAAATTTTGTAACTTGACTTCTTACCTTTTGAACTTGATTTTGATCCCATTCGTCCATGTTTTGACAGTTGATACCACTTTGTTTGAGGAACTCTTCTAGTTGTTGTAAATCAGCACTGCTGATTAATGCTCCGGGAGGGGGAAATTCTATATATTCTATTTTTTTTGTTCTTGGCTTAGGAAGCGGCGGGGTGTGAGGTCTGTATTTAATTTCGTTGGACTTTCCAGATTCTAAGCTGCTTTCCGTACCAACACCTTCATCCTGGTAAAATTCATTATAATCTGCGTCCTTTTCAGCAGCGTCTAGAAATTGTTGAGATAGTCTTTTGGCCGCTAAATCGTTATTCTTTCTATAATCCATATTAGTCTGATTTTGAAGGTAGTAAGGTTCTTGTAGTGATCTCCGCTTACTTTTATTTTCCATTGCCGCTGTGGCACATACTAGAGGATCTTGCATGAAGTCATCCAACTCAAACATGCTGTATCTTTTTGTATTTGCAGTAGACTTTCGTGTTTTATCGACAGATTTACGTAAAATACTCTTTGGCAAGGGTGGTCTAGGAGGTGCTAACTCTCCTTTCACAATTCTATTTTGCTCTGCTATTGATAATGTTCTTCTTGGTACCGTAGGATTTATTCTATGGCCTTCATTGTTTACACAGCTTGCTTCAGAGCTAGTGGCGCTATCATAGCGGTATACAAATAGAGGATTAAAAGTTCCAGTCGGTGCAGGGCTATTTTGTGCAGAAGAATCAGTGAGCATTGTGGAAGAGCCACGATAGCCAGAAGAAGGTTGTGTTGCAGTGCTAGAACTAGATGAGACGGCTGTAGGATGCCCGGTTATGTTATTACAATCACAGCTGGTTGGGCGATTCTTTGCTTTTGAAGGTGTGTTGCAGTACTTGTCACACTTACATGTGACGTCTTTCTCTTTTACATGTTGCATTAATTCAGGCACTTCTGATAATAATTGTCTGCATTCTAACGGCAATAAGAAATTCAATGAATCCCAATCTTTTATATGTCCCAGACCTTTTTTCTTGAGCATTTCCACGTCATTACATGAAAACGGCCGTTTTCCTTTAGGCTGCATTCTAGCTCTTTTACTTTCACTTGATTTAGGCGATATATTTACTTTTACAGGATTTAAATAGATATTGGGCCTGCCATTTAAAAAGCTTATATCTGGTAATGTGTAATTAGGATATAATACAAAAACTGGTTTTTCACAATCGCCTTCTTTTAATTTTTCGAGAAAAGAAGGTTCTATAACTTTAAATATTTCTCTATCACGTGACATCCCAGAAATTTGCATATTAGATGTTTGCATACTTTTGTCCAGGGTATGGGCCTCAAGATGAGTAGATGTAGCTTTAGTATCATACGAATCCCTATGTAGCAATCTATTCATTTTAGTTATTTGAGTACCATCTGATTCTGAGCAACTGGAAATACTAACACTTGTTGCAGATGACTGTGACGAACAAGATTTTCTGTTGCTTCTGTGTTTTGAGGGACTGTTGGTAACATTCAGGGTTGTTCGTTTTATATGTGGCTTGTTGACTACGGCATAGAGTTGAGTTTCATTATCACTTCTAGATCCTTCTGCTTCTTCTTCTTCAATCAATACTTCATCATAAACTCTATTGTAAGGGTTGGATGACCGAATTTCTTCGTAAACAACGGAGGATGTGTCTTCAAAAGCTTCAAGTGGTAGTTCAACTTGTGGCCTTTCAGCAATTTTAGAGTTTCCAAGCTTTTGTTCTCCCATGGATTCACCACTCTCCCCGCCTGAGCTGGATGGCCAGCACTCTGACCTGTCTAGCTGATCCATACCTACTATACCATCATTACTAATACTTTTTTGTTTCATAAACAATTTAACTAAATTAAATGATTGTTGCTTAGCTTGACTTTTGTCTGATGATGTTTGATTATCTGTTGAAGATGTACTCATTGGTTCAGAATGGGAAGAACGATTTTGCGAAACATCATATACCTTCATACAAGTAGATGTTCCAATTAACCTTTGGTTAGCTGAGAAAGAATCGACCTATAAAAGAAAGAAAATAAATAAGGTAAACAGAACGTATAACGATTCGTGTAATTAGATATTCATTAGCATGTTAGAACATACTTACAGTTGAATTACTTAAGGCTGCAGAGTTAATGGAACTGCTTAACAATTTTCGCCTATATAAATTTGGTAGGCTTTGACTTTTGATCACTGAGTTGCTCATTTCAGTTGTTGTATCGGTTTGTTCAGTAGAATTTTCATTATTATTACCAGACGGATGTCTAAAAGATATAATATATTGAGATGCAAAAGAATGATAAAACTAGTTTATATAAAAAATATTTTACTGATAGGTTTAAATAAATTATATTACCTCTTTAAAGGTGATTGATTGGTTTGCTTCTTAAGTTTACTCCACGTAGTTAATCCTAAATCGCTTCTAGCCATTGACGTTGTTAACTTATTTGTTAATTTCTTACATCTTTCTAATAATTCTAAATTCCTGCGCGTTCGTTCATCACTATCTAATGTTAAATATACGTCTTCTTTAACTTGTTTGTCTGAAAAACGATTAACCCAGGTGAAATAGGAGCTTATCGCGAATTACCTAGGCTTAATGAATCACCAATTTCAGCTACGCAAACATTGTGTCACCGCATCGAAGCCACACTACAAAACGAAAAAATTATATATTACCATGTTTTTGATTGACGGTGGATTCAGCACACTCACTATCCTCGGAGTATATGGTGAGACTTCCCTCAAAGGCAATGGTGTAATTGTCTTTATTTGCTTGACACGTTAGAATGAGCTCCTGTTCAGTTGGTAGTTCACAGTCGAGACTGTCTACGCTGAAGTGTACACCATGTGCGCCTTCTTTTACCGGAGAAAATAATAACTCCGATTTGCATATCGACATTGTGTTGATGGAACCGACGGATTCTTCTCCCTGTATTTGGAAAATATATATAAACACATGTTTTCTTAATCATAAATTATTTATTGTAACTCAGAAAATATATCGTCAATATTCTAATCCCTAGTAATGTATAACGATAACTTTGTAATACATTTTACGAGTAATGCTCGGGCGTAAAATTCCGGGAAGGTTTCGAAATGTAAACGAGAACGTTGTAACATAAATATTAAACATACGAGTGTATTTTTGGCGATGGTAGTTCTTATCAATAGAATCGAGTAAGTGATATTTTATGTCGCTTTTTAACATGAAATTTACTGATACCTTAATTTTAAATAACCAGTTTCTTTATATCTATAATACAAAAAAAAAATCCTGACAAATTCTTTAGCATTTTGTTAGTAATGTTGAAAGAAATATGAAATGGAACTAGTGGTTAATATCATTCACTGTTAACAGAGCTGACAAATCAACAGGCACTCGTTGCGGCGGGGCGTTATCAATTTAATGCCTTTTCCTGCTACAAATGAGGTCATAACTCAAACAACTATCCATAACAATTAAATGAATAATGTTTTTCTTAAAACAACCCCTTATCAAAAAACAAACGATATGAAGGTAATTAGAGAAAACTTCGTCATTTGTTAAATATCTACACATTAAATATTTGTATTTATTTTAAATAAACAAGTCAATTAAGAATAACAATTTGAAGTGGTAGACATTTAGACAATGATTTCGCAACAAAGCTTCGTGCATTTGGGACGCCAAATATATGAATTGAAATACGGGAAGTGTAATAGCAGAGTTATTTTTGTACTTCTCAACCTTTAATATCTGATCAAGGCGGTAGGTAGAATTGGCCGCGTTGTAGAAAACAGGTGGATGTTAAAAATATAAATATGCGTAGGCTACTATGAAAAACGCAAAGTAATTATATCAGTCACTTTACTCACTGAATAATACCCATTCCGGGAATCCCAGTCGTACTCGGTAACACCCATACTTAATTTCAAAATATAATTGTCTAGTCACTAATAAACGTCTTCTCTTAACGAAACACTAAATCATACGCATCCAATTGGGATATTTAAAGAAACTTTAACTTTTTCTACGCACTACACACAAATAGTCAATACTGCACTTTATCACTATCTCACACATACACAATTATTTATTAAATCTTGTAATATACTCGATTTGACCGTATAAATAATATAATATGTAATGGACATCATTGCATATACGTAAGAGCTCAGCACTCCCGAAAGCGCAGGGCGCTACTGGAGCAGCGGGGATATTAATTTTAATATTAGCTACAGCATGCGCTTCTCAAACTATATCGCAACTACACCATGTGTCACAATTATTTAAGCAATCAACGCTTCTAACGCGCACGAGTTTTAAACAAAGACTGACAACTGACAGTATTAATGTTCAGTCGGTAACACCAAAAGATATTACGGGTTGCTGAACGTTACCAAAAATTAGCATTGCAATAGCAATTAGCTTATGAAAATCTAATTAATTCGCTCAAATTTTAACGTGTTCAAGGCTACATTATTTTTCTTATCATTAAAAAAAAAAAAAAGAAAAACTACTATAGGTATTATGTACACGAAACTTTGACAATATGTGGAGCAGATTGACTTCATTGGCAACCCACACATGGTCCCCGTCCCCTACAACGTATACAAGGGGATATAAATATAGCACACAAACATACACAAGGAGAGATGACTGTATGAGCTAGGGAATAAAGTATGTAGTTAAAATGATTGACGCAATTCGGTGTGAACGGTTCACGCACACATAACGAGTGGTCTTATTTTGTCTTTACTATTGGTACATCCCGTGGGATCGACGTACTATGGCACTGTAGGAAGTCTAGTGAATGCCAGCAAGTACTCTGGGCTTTCTGTGTATATTTCTAGAATAGAAACGACTTTACTATATCTCGTGGGGTATTAGACAAGAGTTTCAGTTATATTTACGATCGTTAGAACTGAGTTAATCATATCATATTTTTTAGAATTCAAGATTATATTATTTTAATTTATCATTAAAACAATGTGGTTATATTTAAACTCTTTCTAAAATTAATAGCTTTATTAAAGTCTTTTGATAACTGTAAAAAATGTCTACAATATAAAAATATGTATTATTCTACTTATTTAGAAAACGTATAAAAAATTGACGAACGATTTGAACCCGCGAAATAAGTATTTTTCTTTCCTAAGTGTGCAACAACACATTTAGAAAAATGTCAAAAATATATTATTCTAATCATTATATAGGCTACTTTTATCATCATTTTGTTAAAAAATAACCAAAGGTCATTTCTATACAAGTAAAATGTTAACTATTATTATGTAATAGAATTGAACCCCAGAAAACACTATTCCAGCGTTATAGCGACACCTATCGTGTATAAACATCAAGTGTACTTAAAATTTACCAAAAGCTGTCAACAGATGGCGTGACTACTGTACGGAAATGTTTTAATGGAACAATAAAATTATAGTAATTAATAGCAATGAAGTAATTACGCTCAGTGCGAGTATGGCTATGATAGCTTTTTTGATGAAGCGTAAAGTGACAAAAATGAGACATTCAAGTGCAAAGCGGCGCGAACCTGCAAACTACTGCCAGCACTGATTGAACTGTCGAACTGAAATCTTTCCAATAGAGAACTTGAGATGCTCGCGAACATCTCTCCTTGAGGGTTACTCTGCAATACACCGTTATATGATACCATATTCACCAAGAAATTAGTACAGAACTGAAAAATAAATAATGTTAAAGGAAAGGTTTACAGGATACACAAATTATAAAATAAAAACTTAGTAGAATAAAATAAAGAAAAACATTTTATTACTCGCAAGTAATTAATCCCATCACCAGTTAAAAATAAAAAAGTTAAGATTTCATAAAATAAAAGAAGGTATAATCTATCAACCGAAGGTATTTGATTTACAAGAATGTGTGTTAAGCACGATGCGACGGTTAACCGCTAACTTACGCAGCTTGAAGTAATGATAGTAACTTGACGCCAATCAACTACAGTATTACGAGCAAATAAATTTAAGGATATTAAAAATAGTCAATTCATTTTTTTCGCCAATTTATGTGTTGATAGTCTAATATAATACCAAAAAAATACATTGATATAATACAGTTAATATTAATAAACTTTCATTTAGATTTTAATAGTTTTAAATTTACCGATGTATACGAGTACTAATTTTTACTTTTACTTGTGGCTTCGCCCTACTGTTCCAATAAAAATAAGTAAGGGTAATAAACAAATAATAGACCTAGAGTTAATAGACAAATTTAATATTGTCTTAAATTCGAGAATATACAATATGTATGCGTACTAAGCAACATTAAAAACTATTTTTTTTGACATAAAAAACATCAATTATATGAGAGGTTTGTGTTAGAGATTAATTAAATTTTATTCAAAAGATTAAAATTTTAGAAGAAATATTTTTTTTGCATCTTTTTTACTTCATTTTGTGAGTCGTAACAGTACGTTTGCCGTAATGCTTTATTTAAGATCCTAGAGTTTCCATTAAAATCCTACTTAAATTGTACTTCTTTCTTTTTTTTATTTGATGCCTACCATAAGGCAAACAATAAATTTAAATAAATACACAAATGTAAATTATTTCCTATATAGAAACTGCCATGGTAATTCTTCCTAAATATGTCTCAAAAAAGATAACTCTAAATTCTATTTTTTTTATTACAATAATTCTTGAATAATTGCATAACTTGGTTCTTGTAATTACTCGAGTTGTTTTTAACGCCTTACAAGAGTCGTGACCGTGAGCAGTGTCCGTAAAACTTGGTTTTCAGAATGAGGTAATAAAATTTAAACCGAGTTTGAACATGTGATTTTTTTATTTGGACTTTGCTTTTTATATGTATAAGTTATTACAGGGTATTTTTAAGCTTCACGCTGTATGTACGGGTTAGGCAAAGAAAACTTAGTGTTAGGACACTCAGTTTCCCATATTCTTAAATGCTCTCATGCTCACCCAAATTGAATTAAGTAGTCTAAAATACTAAAGAGTACTTGAGGGTCGCAAAGATACAACACTAAACAATCAAAATAATAATAAATACAATACAATTTCAATTATATAATTTTAAATACATGATCCATAACTATACAAAGTAATTTTATATGAATTTATTATTTATTTAATAACGTGGCCTGGCACGGTTACCTTCGTATATAAATGTTACCTTATACGGCTTTACTTGGCACAATATTAAAGTTCATTTATTTTACGTTTGCAGTCGACATTTGATACGATCTTTCGTCCTTACAAAATACTCGTACCTTCTGCCTATCTGTGTAGTAATAATTATGTATATTTATTTATTTATGACGACTTTAGGCAACCTTTAATGTAAAATTTAATTTGAATTAATAAAATATTATCTATACATATAATAGAATTGTAACTGGTCGCTGTCTGTATATGGAAGAGCTATGAAAAAATCTTTTATTGGGGGCATTTCTCAATGTCATGGAAAAGCAAACTTTCCTTAACATTTACAGTCACAAGATAAAAAAACTTGACTCGGATCTGAAAAATAGAAGGACATTGATTGATTTATATAAAAATATAATTTTAATTGCAATGATGACGCATGTCCATATAATATCGCCATTTTCTTTTGTTTCATAAAGTTTTTATAAGTTTTATATAAAGAAAAGTTTCAAATATAATATTAATATATTAATATTATTAATATTATATTTATATTAATTGAAATCACACCAAATCAAAAGTTATTGCAACTATTTACGGTCGTCCTAAATAAATAAAAACCAGATGTGAGCAATGTAATTCATACATGGTTTAACCATTCAAGTTGAGTTAACATATTCTTATATCCCTTATAACGGGGCCAGAGCCGTATTTAATTATTAATATTATAATTTTGTATATTTTGTACTTAACTTTTACTAATAAAATATAGATGTGTTTTACATAGTGATATGTTGAAATATATGAATTTACAACTAGAAATTATTTAAAATCTTTTATTATATTGTCTAAAAATTGACTATATATATAAAGAAACAATGGCTTTAAGAGTAATAAAAAATAATAAAGCATAAATGTAATAAGAAAGTTTGTATTTCTTAAATTATAAATGTGGAGAAAAGTTCTCAGCATTCATTAGTTAAGTAAAAAAGTAAATTTAAGCCTTCTTCTTATATATTATTGAATGTACAGTAAAAATATATGCTTTTGTACTTATCAAATGTTCTGTAAGCAGGTTACGTGATTTTCTTTTAAACAACCTTTAGTCACAATGGTATCATTTCGTTTTATAATAAATGAGTAATATACCTATAATGTAAAATTGTTGATGCTAGTTGTGGCGCAGGGCCACAAGCGTGTGAATGTAAGCAATACAGATAGTAGGTTCGATTCTCACTCGAGGAAATGAAATACTCAATATTTTCATTTCTTTGTTCTGGTGTCTAAGAAAACGCAGGGTTGAGTTCCGCCACTCACAACAACACGCAATGTCTCCAGAATTCAGCGGAAAGTGGGGAGCGTAGAGTCTGAACACTAGGCTCCCTCTGCCTACCCTGCTGCAAGCTTGCAAAATAATACAGTATAAAACTGGAAAAAAAATATTATAAGCATCCTTTACCTAATATAATATGACTGACTCGAAGTATAGATAAAGGTTGACATATTTGTTTATTTCGGAATAAAAATGTATACAGTCAAAGTCAAATAAGTAGTCAAATATAGTACCTACGTTTACGTTAAATGTTCAAATTGTTAATTGTTTTTAATTTTTTATTATTATTTGTATATTTTCATTATTATTTGTAGTTCGAGTAGAAAGTGCTGACTTCACATAATTTTCTCCACATCTAGACAATAGCCCAGATTTGACAGATTGCTTTTAGTCCGAAAATCACGTATTTCTCGTCAGTATGCGTCTCTTGTACGCGAAAACAAAGCACCGTATTGACCTGATTTTTTTGTCAGTTTTTGTCAGAGACATAATTTATGCGCTAAGTGACAAAGTAAAATTTTTATCTTGTAAAATATATGAGATTTACATGGAATTGGTTTTGTATTAACTAATAGTTTTTATTAAAACATATATCGACAGGTATTTAAACTGTTTCAAATTAAGCATTATTATATATGGAATATGTATGCCATGTCATACATGCCACATTTTTAATTTAACTATTATTTTCTCAGAATCGTTGTTTTTGCACTTATAAACTTCCACAGCCTGGTTGGGAACTTCCAGATATACGTCCACATTCCACAGTAGCATTTTTTTAATGTCTTTTCTCTTATGTATATCAGCAGTAAATAACATAATAGAGTAAAAAATATATTAGTATTCACCATAAAAATTACTTAACAGACAATTATGTTTCTTTCGATAGTTAAATTTATGAATTCAAATACAACAGATTCTCAAACACTTCTAAGATAAAAAGGAAATTTACTTTAATAAATACATTTATATTAAAATATATATGTGTATAAAAATACGACCTCTAGTAAATATTGCTCTATGGTAGTATTTTATAGCACTTGAAGGATAATTTACTTGTAATTAGTCCAACGGTAAAATTTTTATACCAGTTTGTCTCTTGAACATTGCAAATAAACCAGTAATGTAAGTACCTATTATATTTCAAGAAATAAATTATTTTCATTACCGTTGAATCTTTATGTTAATTTGTTTTTTTGTCTTAAGAATTATAATAACGTAGGTATAATTCAACACTACGTATTCTTTGTAGGAATAAATGATTCTTTTATTTTTATATGCGTGATGAGGTTTCTATACGTGTTATATAAAAAAAACCCTAGATAATGACTTTTGTATTGGAAAAGGCGGAAATACTTGAGTATTAAAAATGAATTATTCTATCTATGTGCTGTAGATTTTATCTATTTTAAATTCAAATAATACAGCAAACACCATAATGGCGTCAAAATACTCTGTTAACAAAACAAGACACGTTTTTATTACATTTTAATAGTGCCTACTTAACGTCCATATGGGCATAGATTTAAATCAATTTCCTTCAATTGAATTTATTTAACAACTTTGGGAGTTCTTTGAATAGTTAACCGAGACCTTGATATAAAGTTAAATTTGTACTTCGTTTAAAATATATTTAGTTTTGAAATAAACTAACGCCACATGTAAACTAACAAAATGTAAACATATTGAAATGCTTATAGTTAATGTATCGTTACGTAAAGATTGCATATGGCGGAGCGAAGTGAAAATGTGAAAACATTGGTATGTCGTGTGGCACCTGCGAGCCCTATAGTTATGGCATGCGAGTTTCCTCAGCTCGCCTTATACGTCCTTACAAATTATACTTAGCTCAGTGGATTTTAAGAAATACATAGAAAACAGGATTCAAAATGATGAAATTTTATTACTCAATTTTATACTACATTAAGTTTTATTACGAATGATTGAATGTGTGACTGTGAAAGCACCTGGTTGTGGATTCGAGGAAATGTAATATTTATATAAATTTATATTTCCATTTCTTCGCTCTGGTGTCCAGGCAAAGAACAGCGTTGAATTCCGCCACTCAACACGCAATGCCTCTAAAATTCGGCGGAAAGTGGGAACGGGTTGTCTTAACACTAGGTTAGCTCTGCCTACCCTGCAAAGTGCGGGATAGAGCTGATTTTTTTTTTAAAAATTGAATTAGTCGAAATGCTATAATAGTAGTTGCATCTCAAAAATAGTTATTAATTTATATTCAAATGCACTCACGTCATGGGTTATATCATCAATGATGGCATCGTGGGGCAAGTCGGCGGTCAGCAAGAGAGCGTGAATGTCTTCCGTCTTGAAGCTCTCCATGTCGGCTTCGGCGAGGTTTGCATCTAGATCTCGAGCGATGTCTTTGTAGCGGGACGTGAATTCGAAACGAGATGTGAGGTCGCTTATGCCCTTATATGAGGCGGATACGGACGACAGCACTGATATGTGGTGGCACGAGCTGTCCCGAAACATCGGACTGGAAAAGACGATATATCAATGTTATTTTGTGTTATTTATTACTTCTATATCTATATATATTAAAACTATGTGCACTTATAACATACTAAAGGCACTATGTACCTTATTAATAGATGTAAGTTTCTAAGAATTTTTGGACGAAGTGGTTAAAACACAAACATGTCTTTTATTCAATATTTAGTTATAAAGGTACTCTTAGGTCCAAACTTTACAAGCCCTATAAAAAGCTCGACAAATACTTTATTGACCTTTCCATTTATTAGAATTTTACCTTAATATAAAATAAAGGCCAAGTACGCCTCATAATTAGTCAACTATACCTAGTTTAGGGGTATATTTTGTACTTGACCTTCAAGGTAGATGTTAAGGTGAAAACTATATAAATTATGCTATGATTTAATAGCTAGTAGCTAAGTGTTTAGTATTACGTAATTTATAACAGAAAATATTTCTATTAAGGCAATTAATAATGTACTATTTATAAAAGTATAAGAAATACAATAATCTATATATATAAAATCGAAAGGTCACACACTCATCACGAAATCTCAGAAACTACAAGTGCTAGGAATCTCAAATTTTGCATAGGAGTTACTTATAGGACGTAGGTGCTCGCTAAGACGGGAATTTGCAATATTCGATTTCTAAGGGGTTGTTTTTGGGGTCGAAAGTTTGTATGAAACTTCGTTACTACAAATGCTAGGAGTCTCAAATTTTGCATAGACGTCACTAGGACGTAGTCATGGAGACAGAAATTAATAATATCATAGTTCACGCGGGTGTAACCGCGAGCGGGCTCTAGTTTTCTTATAAAAACTAAAAGATCCAAAATATCTCTTTTTAATAATAGATATCAAAACTCACTTATAGTCGAGGAGCCACAAGTAACCAGAGTTGTCGCAGTGCGCGTCGAGATCATCGTGCGTAGAGTGTTGGCTGCCGGCGAGGCTGGTGTTACTGTTGCAGTCCTCGTCGACGCCGGGGCTGGCCGCCTTCAGCCCCAACCGTGGCGGTGGCCCTGGAATATTCAAATATGGAAATCAGTTAAAGCGAATAGATATGAATGTGGAAAACAATTTCTTCGTCAGCCAAACATTAGATTTCATAGTATTAGTTATTTCATTACATTTAATATTGAGCTTGGTCCACGTATTTTTCTGGATAACAGGAAAGGAAGAGAGAACCTAGAGTTAAGTCACTTTCTAGTTTTCACCGTCAAACGCTATTTCAAGCCATTGCATATTGAGAGACAGTGTTTAAAACATTAAATAAAAATAACAACTATGTAAGATGTTAATTATTTTAATCTTATTATTATAAATTCTAGTATTTCTATCAAAAATACTTTAGGTTGTATTTTATTTTATCTATGAAATATTAACGGATACATAATATTAAAAATATTTTTTAAGAGTTGTATGACATATTTTGTGTATGATTATAGGGATTGGTATGTGCTGTGAGTGTGACAGATGGTTCCGTTCAGTGTAGTATAAACGGAGGGGAGAATGTTAAACATTCAAAATATTCAACATGATGTCAGTGTGAACGTAATTCTTTATTAAAAAATTTTATAAAAACAGAAATCAGCTTTACACTGTATTCTGCCGGCAGAGGAGAGAAAAATAGTGGTAAGACACTCTGTCTCCCATTTTCCGCCGAATTCTGGAGTATACTTTGCCTCGACACCAGAGCGAAGAAATAAATTGAAAGAATTTAAATAAAAATGTATTTTATTTCTACGAGTTGGGATCGAACTTACAATCAGTCGCGTTTAGTTACATTGGGTGCCGCTGCGCCACGAGTAGCCTCTTAAGAATGTTATGGACTTAAATATTATTTTATATAATTAAAACGAACTGTGTACAAATATTTTAATTGATCTTAAAATGGTAATATACATATGGTTTTTTTTAGAAATTTAGTTGAATTAATTTTATACTATCAAAGTATCAATGAATAGTCTACCTACAGTAACAGATAAAACAAGAAATATGATTCAATTTACTAGTCACAATTATTCATACGGTAATTATATTATTCTGTACGTTATACAGACAAAAACCTGATATATTAAAATTGTTTTTTTCCTGAATTGCGAACGGTGAATGACTTCACTTGTAAAAAAAGTAATAAAGCTAATATAAGCAGAGATATAATGTTGAAGTTTCTTATAGTATACCTAAATATGTTAAAATAGGTGGGGTAACTAAAACGTAGGAGTCTCGTCCCATACAGGGCTGGGCGTGGGTGAGCGAGCTGGACGACATGCCTTTTAGGGAATGTTGATGTTCATCCCGACAAGGAAAACAGTGTAGTTTTGTATGACTTATCAAATACTATAATATTTATATTGATGTCTATATTTATACTATCCTTGTGGCGTTCAGCTTCGTCGCTCAACTAACGGAGTGTCTTAACACTACGCACTAGCTGAAAGCTTTTGAATTTCATATAGACTATCAAGAGACCTGGAGAATAACACACTAAACCATTCTGCAAGTTATACAAATAATTTTTGAAAGATGAAACTTTACACCTATGCTAAGAAGATATGTATATATAATATAATTTGATACCAAAAGCATAATATACAATTACTTTTAGTTCGGGGTCAATATTCGTCACACAATGTAAGGTGAACAGACACTGAACTCCCTGACGGAGGCCAGTTAGGAAACTTTCTGACGTAATTGTGACTCAGTTATAAATAATTATACACAGTACTTTGCAAATGCTGGTAGCCGTTCCACCATTGTTTATGCCGTCGTTCTGAATTAAATGCTATATGTACACTAAAAATAAATTTTCCTTAATTGCAACAAGTATATTAAAGTACGAAGAATAGAATGATAATAAATTGAATTGCTTATATAGTCAACCACACATTGTCATCAAAAACATTTTTATATTACTAGTAGGCGTCTTTAAGTGCTTAGATATAAAAAAAACCTACGCAAAAACCTTAAACAAGTAGTGCAAGGCCAATATACAATACCAAAACTTACTTTTTCTGCTATTATCCAATACAGCTTACATTTCCTACTTTTTATGCAACTAATCTATAATTACATTGTTCATTAGAATATTCAACGTTGTAAGCAAATAGATGACCTTTATACTATGCAGATTATCCTATTATTGTTAGGTTAGTTAAGGTCGTTTCTGTCTTGTTAAATATACGAGTGGGGTTATTTATTAGTAAATATTTAGGCTTTCTTTTATAATAATTAATCGTTTATAGAAGAAGTAAGAATCTCCTTAAATTTTGTTATTTAATAACTCATACTAAAATTTGATTAATTGTAGCCCAAAGGTTCTCTTCTATATAAAACAATTATCAGGACATATACTATCAATAATCCTCGGTTCAGCTCCAATTGCTGAACCACTAAGTCTTATAAATGACAATGACGACCAGCTCCAGCCCTGCATTCCGTTGCGAACGGCAGACGCCGGCCAGTGGGCGGACGCACTGCATTAGTCCATTTCTTCAATTTATGCACCCGAGAGACAAGGCGTGCGCGTCGCGAGTTTGCAGCAGCTATATTATGTCCTCGAATAGTAGACGCTATAAAGGATAAATCCTTCATGTTCTTTGGTTCTTTGATCCTAAGGCAGCTACCCTGATTCCTGTAATATTATCTGCTATATCCTATGAAACGATAAATATTTTATGCTTTGACAATGCAGTCCAAAGTAATATAAGAAAATATATTTCTGGATTCTGTTGGCACTTGACCAACATTCAATAAGTGAAATATAATAACCGATATATTAAATCAAAATTATATTAATTCAAGTAAAACACAGTTATGGTATCCGAATCTTTCTTTTCTTATACGTATTCTAACTTACTAATACGAATTCTTTTCTTATACGTATTTACAGTTTCATGATTTTATTCACCTTTTCTGCACTTTATAATTGTAAACCAACTAAATAAAATAAATAAATTATATTCTTGGTTTTCATTTGCCACAAACGTCTGGAGGAGACAGAGATCTCACAAATTTCTACAAAAAGACATGGTCTTTAAAAATACTTTAAAATTAAATAACTAACCTAATTTTATTTTATACAAATGTATAAAAAACATTTTGTACGCTTAACCGTGTTTAAATTTTTTAATCCATAACAATATTCGGGCCCAGATATTTTGAAAGCCAGCTGTTGTATTTTGTTATCCGAAACGAACTGATATATCAAAGAAAGCATTGATATCTTTTATATGACTAATTAGAGGCTCATATTTGTTTTACATTACTATCTTTATAAAGCTTGTATGTTTTTTGTATATACATACTAAATTTATATGTTTTTACTGTAATTTTCCTTAGTTTAATTGCTATATTTATATAATAACGAGGAAAAGAATATTAAACAAAAACTACTTCAAGCTATAATACCATTGGTTATGTATTGTAATTTTATTTCTTTTTATATACTAAATTTAAACTACGAGTTTAATATGTAATAAGAATTTTAACAATTCTAAAGATGCTCTCATTAATATTCAACAAGTTTCAAACAGGAAATTAAAATTCAAGTAAAGCTAAAGAATTACAAAGAGTTTTTAGTAATTTTAACTTAATTGTTTTTACGGTTGAGTGTACACTACTGTTATTTTTGTCCAGTGGTGCAATCACTGTCATTAATTTGGCCATGGGTTCCGGAAACGAAGGTCGGCGACTCTCTGTTAAAGTTTATTTTATGTTAAACTAACGGCCCGCCCGCGGCTTCACCTGCGTGAACTATAAGTGACGTCCATGCAAAATTTGAGACTCCTAGCATTTGTAGTAACGAAGTTTCATACAAACTTTCAACCCCAAAAACAACCCCTTAAAAGTCGAATATTGCAAATTCCTGTCTTAGCGAGCACCTACGTCCTATAAGTAACTCCTATACAAAATTGAGATTCCTAGCACATGTAGTTTCTGAGATTTCGTGATGAATGAGTGACCTTTCGATTTTATATATATAGATTAACAATCAAACTGAAATACGTTCTAACAGAAATAAGAACAATAAAAAAATCTTACCAGACAGTCAATTGCCTCCATTAAGCAATTAAGATATTGCAACCGTCTTAAGACATAGCGTGGTATTCTTGAACAGGTAGGTACCTACTTTTGAAACTATGTAATATTTCCGCATAGACCAAAATGCGTAATAAATTTCATCAATGTTAAATTAAATAATATTTCTCCTTTAAATTTATATTTTTAAAATCTCCCATTGCATTTTGCATTTTACGAAATATTTTTTTCAGCTTCACACTGTATCCTGCACACACCAGGGTAGGTCACCCCACTTTCTGCCGAATTCTGGACGAATTACGTGTTGAGTGGCAGAGCTCTTTGCCTCGACACCAGAGCGAAGAAATGGAAATATAAATGTAAATAAATATTTCAGTTCCTCGAGTGGGGATCGAACTCACAACCGTCGCGTTACAGTCACACCCTTGTGCTGTTACAAGCTAGTGGAGGAATCGTGACCTGATCGTTTATTTTATAGATAAAACTGTATTATAAATGGTACAAAAAAGAAGGTCAGGTATTGAACCATGTCGTTACCTAGATTACATAGTAACCGCCTGGTTTTTTTGCAAGATAAGTTTTAAAATTGCCAACGTATAAAACATTTATAAAGAAATCTTATATTTGTTTACATATTTTCATTTTATGTATTTTTACTCTGGTTGGATACGTAGATACGTAATGTCACACATACGCTATCGCTGTTCAATTGACGGAGAATAGAAGCAGCGAGAATAGTGTCTCTACTCTCTACCTACCCCCTTTTATACGCGGAATCCAGAGTAAAGCTGAATATGATTATTTATAAGGGTTGAGGTTAAAATCGTTTTCACAATATGATAAAACCGGAAACAGCACTAAAGATAACATAAACAAATAAATATTTTACTCACTTTTATAGTAAAAAAATGCTTCTACGCTAATGCAGTCTATTTTCACACAAAATAATTGTCTATCCGTCTGTCCTCATTAGTGACATAGTAAACTAGTCACATGCCATGTGGGATTAACTTCGAAGCGCACCAGCATATGTGGAGTTTGATTAAAAATAGTTTAATACTTTAAAAGCCGTACTAAACCGCGAGTATTAAAACAAGTTTAAAACTGTCTTGGTGGCCTTTAACCTTATTCCTTATGCGAGGTCTCTCCAATACTGCTCGAGAGAAAACGTATTAAATGCACTAACAGCGTTCTGAGAAACAAAGTATATATATAATATTTGAAGCAATATGATTATATGTATACTAGCGGACCGCCGTGGCTTCGCCCGCTTTAACTACATGATTATTCATTTAATAAATAGAATTGACTGACAGTCATATGTGTAGATGTCAATGAACAATTTAATTTACTCGTTCAGAAACAGCCATAAATGTTAAATTATTTATTTGGGTAAACAACAACAAACTTTAGATGTTAAGCTGGGTAACAAAGAAATTGGTGAAGTTTTACGTACATCGCTTTAGTTTATAGATTAGCGTGACCATACATACAGACAGACAGATTCTTTTTAAGTGCTCCTCTATCCATTTCAGTCAAAAATAGTAAAAGTACAGACAATTTTTTTACTGTTTTATTATATTAATATATATATATATAAGAACTACCGAGAAAACATAGGCGCCGATCGGTACTTGTAATGGGATTATATGAATGCTGATGACTCATTTGATTTGTGCTAACTTAATGCCATTGCCCGATAGAATCATAGATGTGTGATGTGCATGCACAACTTATAATAAACTTATTCACTCGTGTACAATTGTTTTTATAATAAGAATTAATTATATTATATTAATTGTGGCTGATGTGGCGAGCGTCTAAACGCAAAGGTTGTGGGTTCGATTCCTATTCGGAGGAAAGAATTATTATTTATTAATATTTTCATTTTTTTCGCTCTGGTAACAAGGCAAAAAGGCTTTAGAGCCCCGCGACTACACGAAATGCCTGGAAAAATTCAGTGGAAAAAGGGGAACGGAGTGTCTTAACACAAATTAATACAGGTTCCCTTTGCATAGTTCGAAAAATAATTTAATAAGACTTATATGTCCTTAGAACGACATTTGGAACCTTAATAGGATTATAAGATATAGGTAAGATGTACCGACTGCCTATATGTAGGTAGGTATATAACGTTGGAATAACATTTACTTACCGAGTAAACATTTTTTATAACCCAAGTGGGCTTATTTGTAAATGAGTGCCTAAAGGAAATCCGTTTAATACAGGTACCAACTTTCACACTATTTTAAAGTAATATTCTTTTATAATTATTACTTGCTATATTTGCTTAACATGAAATAAAAATTAAATAACCAAATAGAAAGCTGTGAACTTCAAGCATCCAATGCCGATATTTTCAACATTGCGAATGAGAATGAGTCATAAGAAAAACGAGCCGTTAAACCATGGCAGTGACAGTAAAAGAAGAGTGGCAGGGCGCCAGTTAATTTTGCCGCAAAGCCAAGGAGGACACAAAATGGAAGACTATTACCATATAAATAGTACTTTTGAAGCAAGCCGTATGACCAATTCTCTAATTTTACAACTCTCACAATCCTATGAGCATGGGTGGACAAAAAGACGTACGATTCATGAACAAGATCTCGTTAAATTTAAGTATGTATGCTTTTAGATTTCTATAAAAGACAAGTTTATAGTTACTAAGTTACCGATATATATATATTTTCAGCTTCATTCTGTATCTCGCACGTAGATAGGTGGGCAGCGAGAACCTTGGAATCTAGTGTTAAGACACTCTACTTTCCATTAAGACACTTCCGTTTTCCAATTCCCACCGAATTCTGGAGGCGGCGTGTGGCGGGTCTCAACGCCGCTCTATGGCAGAGCGAGGAAATGAAAATATTAAATATTTCATATCCTCGGTATCAAACTCACAACCTGTGACAATACTATATGAAGTCAATATAAAATTGTCACCATAAGCTTTGGATTATTTATTATCCAACGCCATCACAAAAAACGCTTTACCAACTTTTGTTGATCGGCTTAGATGACTACAGAATCAGGTACAAAAAATAAAT
Organism: Heliconius cydno galanthus; assembly: GCA_036379175.1. Taxonomy (NCBI): domain Eukaryota; kingdom Metazoa; phylum Arthropoda; class Insecta; order Lepidoptera; family Nymphalidae; genus Heliconius; species Heliconius cydno. Next base: position 2,613 of record JAKRZM010000542.1, on the reverse strand, counting down.
CCTTAGAAAAGGACCTTGAAATATGTATTGACAAATTTACTTTAGTAGTACAAGAAAATTTCAGAGATGACATTCGATATATTACAGATATCTATAATTTAACAAATATAAAGATATATTACAATTCCATTTTCATTGTAGTTGCACGTTAACTCATAGTTTAGGTAAAATGCGAGATTAAAGTAATACTTACATATATTTAGAAAATATAGAACCACTATGTAAATATATACTAACGAAACATATAGATTCATGTAAGGTAAAACAATTAATAAACATTACAGGACTTCTACAATTCTCTATAAAATAAACTTCATGGCCGGACAATTCATGTAGTGATGCGACTGTTTTCTGTTGGCGATGATTCAAATGTCCAAGTGACGACTTCCTTTTAAATCGCACACACGATATGTACTAGACAGGTTACCATTTTAGATAGACTGCAATTTCAAATGGGATTTTCAACTTTATACGTACCTACTAAATTTAGTAAAATATATCTTTATTTATGTATTGCAATGTAAAATTAACTATAGCTAGGATAATGATAAACACAGCTGAACAAACCGACGTGGGCATGCGCCAACTAAAAATTATAATAACATAAACAAATTCAATTATGACTCAGTTGTTATTTAAGTTCCAAACGATGGTTAAAACAGAAGTAGCTCGTATGTCTACATATTAATGGCGGTGGCATATTTTCTATCATATTTTAAATATTTGTAATATAAAGCTATAGATATAATTAATCTATTTGCTGAAAAACACAAATTTAAATTACATAATGTCTCTTCCATATAAATGTAAGCTGTGAGCTAGCTCGATCGCTACAAACGATACGCCCATATAGAATTTCAACTCACAAATTGACAGAGACGCCATTAAAGATAGAAAGAATTAATGATATTACTCTGGTCTGGTGGTCGGTACGATAGCGTCGCTAGCGCAACTAAGTTGCAATCTTGCAGTTTGTGTAGTGCGCTCGTTATGTGTAAGAAACTGTGACAGCCAAAGTAGGCGTCGTAAACTAGGCTTAAAAAAAAATTACATTTACTGTATGGTTGATTAATATAGGTATATCATATATGTATATTTCAATTATGTTTATTTATAAATTTTCAGTATTTTTGCTGGATACTTGGTACTTCTTCATAAATAAATAACTGCATTTTGCCTTATAATCCTTCGGTAGATCTGTCACGAAGATTTAATAAATTTATATATATGTACAAAAAAAATAAAATTTATTAAATATATTTTATAAGTAGTACGTATTTTAAGTGTATGACGAAACTTGTAAAAAATTTACTTTAACTTTTGCGAATTATGCTAAATAAATCGATATTATGTAAATTTTACACAAGTAACAACTCTAGTAGTACTCTATCTATTAAAACATTAAACCGAGTGTACTGTTAAGTTTATAGCTCCATTTCTAAGAGGAAGTACTCAGCAATTGAGATACTGATACGTCATTTCTTCATATTGATCACTGAGAAATATAGTTCAAGATATAAACGACTCTTCTATCGTCAAGACGAATTAATTTAAATTAAAAAAAAAATAATTTAAACGTTGTATTGTTAAATAAATTAAATTAGACGAATTTGTTTTTTTTTTTTTGGATTTTTTATTAAAAAAAGAAAACAATAATTCTGTTAAAATGGTTATTAAAACTAAACTTATGGATTTAAATAACGGGGATATTTTTGTCTATACATCTAAATGTAGTATATTTTCTTTTGTCTGTTTATATTTGTCAAAATCGATTCAAGCGATGAATTTCGCTACCAAAAACAATATTCCCAATACATTTAGTTCTAGTAAATAAACAGATTAGAATATTCAAAATGCAGCACGGAAATCGAATCATTAACTGTCCACGCAATTAGGTGCACGGACTAACGAACCTCCCGCGGTCTTCATTTAGAATACAAAACCAATTTGATTAGTTCCATTGTGCGTACGACTCGAATGCATTAAGCATGAAACTTGAAGCAATAGTAACAACTTTCTTAGAACAACGATCTTTGGAAATATCATAGCAGGTATACTTCCCATGTAAATTAATTCGTAAATTAATATAAATGTTATATAAAACGCTTATTTAATAGTAGCGGCCCGCCCGCGGCTTCGCCTGCGTGAACTACGTTAATATTAATTTCTGTCTCCATGAGACCTATAAGTCTATGCAAAATTTGAGCCTCCTAGCATTTGTAGTAACGAAATTTCATACAAACTTTCAACCCCAAAAACAACTCCTTAGAAGTCGAATATTGCAAATTCCCGTCTTAGCGAGCACCTACGTCCTATAAGTAACTCGTATGCAAAATTTGAGATTCCCAGCACATGTAGTTTCTGAGATTTCGTGATGAGTGAGTTTCGATTTTATATATGTAAATTATGTTATTGTAGAACAAAATATTATGAAGTTCTATTTAAATATGAAAATAAACATTGATTTTAAAATACGGGCCTCGCGGGCAGGCATTTACTTTCAATACAAAAGTTTTATTTTCAAGAGGAAAAAAAAAGGAAAAGACTATAGTACGTGACATCTCCATACATTCTATTATCTTTGTCGCCACATCCAGTGTGTGGTCTGAAATT
>JAKRZM010000541.1:396539-523920 GCA_036379175.1 Heliconius cydno galanthus | reverse complement strand
ACCGCGAGCGGGCTGCTAGTAAATATATAAAATTAAATGAGGTCAGTCGCGGCGCAGGGGCACAGATGCGTGAATGTAAACGCGACAGACTGTGGGTTCGATTTCCATTCGAGGAAATGAAGTATTTAATATTTTCATTCCCAAAGCCACGCTAAGTCTAAACACCGAGTATACATTATTTATTTAAAATTACACTGATAGTTAAAAACAAGGTGGTATCTTTAAATTTCATTGAGACAAATCAATGAACTTAAAGTCAATAATTCAGTTCTAGAATAGTTTAATTTTACGACCGCCTCTACAAATTCATGAATATGTAAAAAAATAACTTTATTAAACAATTATATCCAACGCAAAAAATTTCAAAATTGAATAACACATACACAATCGAACTAAAATATATCTGTAAAAAAACACAAACCGAAACAAAAGAACGTTCTAACATAGAAAATTTAGTTATACGCGAAACACGAATGGAACATTTGGGGGAAAACGTCGGCATTGAATTGCAAAGTATGTTCACATTGCGATGAATATTTAAAAGCGTGGGCTTCGACGCCTTTACAAATAAAAACGCGGTGTAAAAGATCTCTAAAGTGTTAAGGTTTATTTGACTAGTCATCTTTACCTACCTTATGTCATGTATGTGAGTAGCAGTATTAGCTATTGGGAAACATCTAGTGTTTAAAACACTTACTACTTTTCAGACGTTTTTCATGGCCACTTTTCGTTTTACTGCAAATATTAAGTTAATGACAACTAATGCAAGTGAGAATCGAACCCACAAACATCTATATTTAGATTACATTATTTATAGACCCGTTATTCTACGGTAGGTAGTATTAGACGAGAATTTATTTATTTTGTTGCATGGTCATACACCATTATTTTCAGGACAAGAAGAAAACAAATAATTGATCTAATATTTTATTCTTTTTGTAATCAACAGTTTTCTTGTACATACACATAATAATCACACGTTACTTACACTATATAAATTAAAATATATCATAAGTTTCTTATAGTAATCTATTGAAAAAGTTAATCTTTTGAACTATAATTTTATAGTGTTTGTGTACAGACAGACAAATAAAAAGATGCTCTACATAAGTACATATTAAATATATATGAAAAGTGACAATGATATTTAAGTAGTTATTTTAGTTTGTTTACTTATAATTAGTCTGAATTATTCTTAAAAATTATATTATAAAAAAAATATAATTAAAAATAAATTTAAGCAATAATCTTGACTAAAATAACCCTTAATTTTTCCTTACATGATTTTTAACCCGCACCATCACTTCTGTTTTAAATATCAAAATTCCAAACACTCCAACAAAATATAGTCTATGAATTAACCAGAGAAAAAAGTCCATACGATTGTTATAGCATTTTTTTTACTCACGTTATTGTATAATAGATATTTTATATTTATTCTCTCCATATATTTATTAAATATGAAAAAAATATTCTACATAAAGTACGGTCAACGAGTTGTAACTGAAATTAGCTATAAATAGCTGTAAGACTTGGATTTTGGAAAAAATAAATTCTTTGAGAAATGCGTTTCAGAAAACTCAGTTGTAGGGCGGCTACGACTCGCCAACCGTACTGTACATACGTTAACACTCGACGTACTCTTATTATACAAAATCTACAAGATTTAATACCACAAGACAGCTCGCCACTTCCCTTAATTATTTTCAAATAAAACGAAGTTATGTATATAACTGCATTATAATGTCTAACTATACTAAATAGTGCCAAATAGTTTACTATAAAAATAGTTATTAAAAATACTTTAGTTGATTATATGATAAATTTATTACAATTTATTCTAATTTTACTAATGAATTATTTATAAAATAAAGAACTTAAAACACAACATAATAAATGTCAGATCCATGTTGAACAAAAAAAATGTACCTGTTTTTAAGGTGTTATTCGTATAAACATTTTTACGTAGCGCAGGATGGACCTGTGCTTTTTTTATTTTTGTAGAGTTTTAGATTTTATAACTTAACTTAGTTTAAACTTAGCCTATTACAGAAAAAAAATGTGAAAAAATAAACGGAAAAACCAACAAAAAAAAAGATTACATTTTTTTATTTAACATTATAATTATCATACTCATACGTTAACTCCATAATCACTTAAATAAGAACTACAAATACTAAACAAAACTAACCATTACAATATACATACAAATTTGCTTTACAAAAACAAATCACTTACATTTGAGTCACTAACGTAGTGTCCATTCACTCCGGGCGGCGACCCGGTAGTGACTCTCAAATGTTATTCATATCGTACAACACTTGGGCGATCGTTCGCGACGCTTCCACGTTGCTGAGCGCTATCGACGCTAAGTGCGCCTCGTATGAACGGAGAAGTCTGTTGAAAAATATTTGTTTATTATATGACTTTCAATTACTAATTATTTAGTATATTAAGATATATATAAATTTACCGACCAATAAAAAGATAGTAATAACAATTAAAAATATTAAAAACACGTACCTCCTTCCAGTATTCGAATATATAACGATGTTTCTTAATATCAGAGCTGCTGTGAGTCTAATACTTTTTGTCACGGGACCTTCATTCTCGTCCTAATATAAAAAATAAATAAAAAACATTTTATTACACGTATAAAATAAGATTCACTTTAAGGTACAGACAATACACAAAGCATAATTGGTAACAAAATATGATTATTTTTCTTATACGGCTGTCTAGACTAATATCTAAAACTAAAGCGAAGCATATTAACTAGCCTAATTTTAAAATATTTGATAAAGTTTTTTTTTTATTTTAAAATAATAATTTATCATAGTCATCCCTTCCGGACAATTTCTATGACAATTCCATGTCGCCAGTCAGATATATATATAATTTAATAACAAAGATACATATGTACTATTGTACATATATGTAAAATTATGAAAATATTTTCTGTGCCAATAGACTGATAACATCAATTAAATATTGAAATTGAAAAATATAAAAACAAAAGTCATAAAAAGTAGCTATTACCGAGACTTGTAGTATAAGTAATTATACAAATAAAAAAATCTAAGAAGAAAAATCGAGAAAAGCTCGAAATGTAACTTAAAAGTTTTAAAGCGTTTAAAATGTGTTTGTGTCATAAACAAGTCATAATTGTTTGAAAAAAATACTATAATCATATTTCGTTAACAGAACAAACAAACATAAGAAAAATTACCAAATACACATATAAAATCTTACTCAATATTTAAATAATTACTGTATATTTTAACTCAATTATTAGTTTATTATGATATTTACATAGTCTACTACATAAGCGAGCAATCGTACTCAGAGTCATAATCAAAGTTTAACCAACATTAAATTAATACTTTACATAAATTTAATGAAGCTAAACTAATTGAAATTTCTAAAAAAGACTGTTTAGTATTTACTGCGACAAAAAATAAATAGAAATTTTACGTGAACATATTTATTAGAAACTGCTGTACTAACTAAACACAAAAAAAGTATTTAATATTTCAATCACTACTAGGTAACCGGTAGGATTAATTTATTAATTATATTATTTATTAATTATATAATTATAATTTTTATTTTTAGAGCGACGTCTGTTTAGTAATAAATTGTATTCACAACCAATTGTTTATATAAAGGAAAAAAATCAGTAAACATCAAAGTCACATTTACAAAAAGCTGCAAAGAAAACAAAAATGGACGTAACAACATAACATAAAGAACTTTGTGAAGTAGCAAAGTGTGCGACGAGGCTCATAGTTTACTTAAAAAAAAACAAATCGTAGAAACCTAAATTAACTTAAGATTGGAAATAACTGTCCATTTATTTAATAACTAATCACTGAATATCTTGTATCTTCTAATATTTTTTTATATTAAAATCTTTTAACTTCACCATTACCATTAGATCTCGAATAAAAAATTATGAACAGAAAAATATATTCAAAATCAACATTGTATTCATAATATTCCACGCCTTTCCTAATCTTTAACACCTTCAGAGCTCTTTCAACGAAAGTACCGTATAAGTGCTTTCATTTTTGAACAGCACTCATATTCAATAAAATATTCTGACAACGATTTCGTTTTATATTGAAAATAAAAATATAATAAGAAAAATACATTTTAAAGTGGGTTTCAACACGTTATTTAAACCGAAAATATTATCTATTTATTTAAGTTTCGCATTGACTATTATTATATTAAATCATAACATATGGGCGAAGTGGTCTGTCACGAGAGTTGTTACTAAAATTATAAATATGTTTTTTAGGAAAGTAATGAAAATAAATTAGAAAAACCAGCACTAGCTAATATACCTTTAGTATACTACTACATACAAGTTATAATAAATGTATGTCCAACAGAGACTGCGTGTAAGATATTTGTGCGCTAATATAATAATTTTAAAGTTTTAAAACTTGTTTAATACTTTTTTATATAAACCTAACTAAATATTATCTAAACAAAAAAATATAATAAATGCAAACTACACTTAGAAAACAAAACATATAAAAATAGCGTGAAGCCTCGTCGCAAAGCAACGCAAACGCAATCTCACCGTTAGATCCGCTGTCCTAGTGACGTCGGCGCGGTGCTGCACACACACACATGGTAGTGGTTACGACGTGACAGTAAACATTGCATGTGCTGTGCGAGAGGTCTAAGCTGAGCTTTGCGTTTGTGTGAGTGTTCATATATAATGTACGTGTAACCGGACTACACGCCTTTCACTGATAGCAGAGTCACATAATAATAATTCTTTAATATTTGTGTTTGATTTATTTCACTTTTGTGAAAAATAAAGTTGACACTAAGACTGTACAATAATGAAAAATGTATATGTACAAGCAGTAATAAAAGCATACAACGCTATTCTCAATGATCTTACAGAAATACACGTTATCAACTTCCAGCGAAGAAGAATTGATTATGTTGGAATTTTCTATATTGATTTCTAATAATAAACTTTATTTTTTAAAGCTTTTATCTGGTTCTAATTTTATAATCACTTACATAAATACAGAGCTCAGATTAAATCTCGCAAACTGTGTGTGTGTTTGTTTGTTTGTTTATGTGTATCGTCGAATAAACATTTTAATTTTAATGAATAGGCAGTAACTCCGTTTGTACATATTTTTCGGTCAAATTAATCGAGAAATATATACAAACAGAGTTCTTTCAACATAATAAAAATGAAAATGCACGACCTGTTGTGGCTATTAAATGAAATATTTTCATATTATAGTAATAAGTCAGAAATTTATAAAATTTAGTAGACAATACTTAGGCCGATTTCAAAATACTAAACCTTTAGAGTAGTATATAAGTAAGGAGTAATATATAAAAAAGGCTTAGATAAAAATTAATAAACTTATCTTCTTAGTCTTAGTCGTAATTACAACGAATTATAACTCGGATGAAGTTGTATAAATTTGCTATATATTAATAATTTTTAAGTTTGAGCAAAATAAAACATGGAAAAAAAATAAAACATCTTCAATATTCACAACAACTATAAATAATACTATTCTTAAGCATTTTGAAATCGGTTATAGTTGCATATATTCGAATAGATACACACAAAAAGCTCTTCTTATTTGAAGAATCGATTCAAAGATCAACACGATTTAATTTTATATCGATTCGAATAAACGCAATAAACTGGTGTTAATGTATTTATATGCTTAACAAACAAAAGTGTAGCTCTACTATGTGCTACATAAAGATATTCAATTAATATTAAAGATATTAAGTACATTTGAAATTTTATAAAAAAAATGTAAAAAATATTGAAAGGTTCTTATAAATTCAATAACGACGCTGCAAAAGATTTAGTCTTTTTTAGAATTAAAAAAATAATAATTAGTAATGTTGAATTAAAATTTTAGTTTAGTTTTCAAGATAATCAGGTAATATGCAGAACCTAAGTAATGTATGTATATGACACAAATACAAATTTAGAAAAAAAAATTTTTGAAAGAATAAAATATGGCAGCTAATTATTATATAACTTACTAAATATACAATAAAACACTAAATTTATAACGCAATTAAAATTTTAAATGAAAGTAATAGATGAAGCATTAAATTAAAGTGCCAATTTTATGTGTATAATTTTAATTAGATTTTCCACAATAATAGAGTATAAATATAAAATAAGTTTTTTTATCATATTAGATAGAAAATCGACTATTTATATTAGTCAATGCTTTATGAGTAGACTGAGTAATATGTAGAAGGGACAAAAAAACCTGGTACACTTCCTCGTCCATTTTGCGCCTTTCTTAGATTTTTGTTTTAGATAGATATTTACTAAGGAAGGCTACAGGCTTTATTACATCACTTTAATCGCTTTAATGTATACCGATACCTGCGTCCAAGGTTACCTTGGGTACTTGAAATTTCTTATTTATCATAAACAACTTTTATTAACATTTTTTAGAAAACGTATAACATCTGTCCAAAAAGTGCGAGTTCAAATCTCGCTACGTTCAAACCTTCATACATTTTCTTTCCTTTTTTTTCTTTCCTAAGTGTGAAATAACTCTTGAAAAACTTTAAAAATATTATTTGTATTCATCCATACAGATGAAGATGCAAATATAAGCTAGCTAGTAGTTATATTAAAATATAAATATTTGAACATGTTACCATAAGTTCTCTGGGGTTGAACATGTCATTTGCGTGTTTGTTGAGTGCGGCAAGGGCGGCGTTGGGCGGGTAGCCCACTGATATCGGCTTGCTCGCTTCCGCCTCGGCCGCGAGGTGGCGGCGAGAGGTGTAAAGCGCTTTGAGTGCCTGTTGAAGAGGTGAATTGTCTGAGTAAATGAAGAAATACCGATAAAGTGTATTATCGTAATGTATGATTTATTTAATAATTTTTAAGACAAGTCGTTAAGTAAGACATGTTAATGAAAAGTATTTATACATTTTATAAGTTTACATTAACATCTAGATATTTATATGTTTTAATATTAAAAATAAGAGATGAGCTTTCGACTTAAATCGATTGATAATGGTCGACAATCGATAATTAGAAACGGACAGTTTTACACTAAGTTCGGAGGGAACTTACCCCGCTATATATACGGAATACCAAGAGAAGCTGAGCATAAACTATTTAAAACGGGAAACTCACATTAACACTACAATCTTTATTTATTACTTAAATGATAGAATAAGGCGAATGCGTGTTGCAATATTCAGCCCCGAACCGAACCCGCTCGATTTCACTCAGACGTCCTGCATCTGGTGACGATGCTTTTGTATTAGTCTACCGACTCTTCCTTTGCTTGATTATGTTTCGACTACCTTACACAATAATACATACAAAGCACAAAACCCGCTACGCACATTAACGCTACAATGTTTATCACTCAAATGGTTGAGCAAGGCGAAGGTGCGCCGCGGCACGCGGTCGCAGTCTGCCCACTGGCACGGCGCCTCCGCGCCCGCACCCCTCGGGCAGTGCGTGGCGGCGGCGTGCGAGAACACTTCTGTCGCTGACGTGAATGTTCTAGAATGGAAACGGGATTTAATAATCATCTAAGGAAACAAATATATTTAAAATGTTACAGCGCAGCGGTTGACTGTAATCGCGATGGTTTTGGTACGATTCCTAGCACACAATTAAAGTGACAAAGTAAAATCGTAGTATTATAAAAAACAAGCGAAGCCTTCGTTTCTTCACTTTTCTCTATTTTAGAGACGGTTTAGGACGGACGGACAATATTTTTCTTTATAAATACTATCATACCTCTACACACAATTAGTCTATTAAATATATCCTAAATAATATAGATATTTATAACAATTAAATACATTATTAATCAATTTTATACATTATACAAAATATATTACATAAATAAATGAAATATTGTAGTGTATTTGTGTGCAGTTTTCCCAGTATCTTAAATATTGTGAAGCTTTACATAATTGATTTGGACTAATAAAAGGTCTTGGGACAAGACAGTCTTTTCATTAAGAACCTATGTATAACAATAAATACAACGTACTTGTAACATCCCTTCCAATGGCATATCCAAGGCGTGTCTTCGCAACCCGGGGGCAATGGTTGAGGGGGAGGTGTCTCTGTTTTCTTGGGGGTGGCTGGTTTCTAAAAAAAGTATTGTTTTTTTCATTTTGTTATACAAGTAAAAAATATTAAATTAGTATTTCTCTATCACACACACACACCTTTGTATTTTTCTCAACAAAAAATATTATTTAATTTATAACTACTACTACTACATGTATCAGTACATTATAAAGACACTAAATAATGTCTTTTGTTACTATCCCTGTATAATTACAATAGCTTCAAATAATACATAAATTAAAATAACTACCTAATATTACACTATAGCTAATTCTATTCTATTCTATATAATTATAGTTTTTTGGCTTCACGCTTTATCCTGCATATAGCAAAGTAAACAAGGAGAACCTACTATCAACACAATCCGTTCTCCTATTTTCTATAGATACGAGACATTGTGTATTAAGTCGCGGAGTTCAACGCCGCGCTCTGTTTAGCAATTCGGGAAAATGAAAATAATTCATTTCCCCGGTTCCTACCATTAAGGTGAGCCCACAAAATAAATTAGGTCCTGTATTATTAATAGCCTTACCTCAGTGACAGTTTGGGTTACAAACACTTCCTTATCACCTATTTTAGTGTTCCCCATCATGACTGGTTGACGTGTTATCACTTGACGCATTACGGGTTGTGGAGTTTTCTATAATTATACAAAATTATTAAATATCATAAAAAATTGAAGTTAAAATGTAATTAGCCAGTGAAATAAATTTAAGAATTTACGTTTATTGTATTTTATTAGAAGATATATTTTATATAAATCGAAAGAATGGCTTGCTTCAATAAAGTAAAAATTTGGTTTAAGTTTAAAAAAATTACAACGAACACATTTAAAATTCAACTTTTATTATATACGATGAATATATACCAAAGACCACTCACTCCCCATATCTATTTTTATACCAGCCCCCATAATATCTATTTAACATTAAAAAAAAATACTTACCACACCACTCTGGACACTAGTAGCTTTACTCTCAATAGTAACCGGTGCACTTGTAACCGTTGCAATTTGACTCCTTTGCGGTTGCACAACCCTGTGCACCCCTTGTTTCATTGGCGCATTCACTATTATCTGCTGGTTGTTCGAAACCGCAATAATTTGTTGTGAACCTTGCAACAATTGTTGAGATCCTTGCAACAATTGTTGGTTTCCTTGCAATAACTGTTGGTTTGTGGTTACAATTTGATTGGTTACTATTTGGTTGCTTGAAGAAGTGCTTATAAGAGCAGGAGGTTGTTTTTGAGTTACAACAATTTGTTGTGTTTGCGGTTGATTCACTATTTGAGCTTTATGTGGTTGTGGTTGTGTTGTTATTATTGGTTGCTGACTCGGCGTTATTTGCGGAGCGTTCTGTATATTGAAAAATACAATTTAATATAATAGGAAATAAAAATAATTATTATAATATTAAAAATAATTTGCTCAACTACTTAAAATAGTGCTTAAAAGCCAATGAAGTACACCCAAGCCCTAAAAATAAATACAAGAATATAATCCCATCCACCAACAGTAGGTCATGCTAATAAATAATTTTGAATAATAACCCTGCAAATGGCAAAACGAAAAAGCTATGATAAAATTAGAAAATCATAATATGTAAATACGTAAAACATAAACAAAACTATAACGTGTCAGTAATAATTACTAATACACGAAGACTACGTATTTAGTCTACAAATAGAAAAACAGTGTCTTAAAAAGACATTATTTATTTCCACGTCGGCACTTTTAATCTATTTTTTACTACTTAATGAACATTTTTTTTAAACAATTATTTATACATAATCTACATATAATAAAAAACTAAGAATCACATATTTCCATGCAAATAAATCTACAGCCGTGCAAAAATCATTTTAAGACCTGTGTAAACGTTGTTTTAACAACGGCTATTGGCTGTGATGAACTCACTAGAGTCGGCTGACTCACTATCACTCTTTGTGTAGATTGTATCACTCCCGAATTCTGTATGATAAGAATTGGGATATAATAAAATATATTTGACAAAATCTTTAAGGTTCTCTAAAACATATAAGATTGATTATTAAATATAACTGTCACCGGAGTTATAACAAAAGCTATATTGGCTCTGATAAACTCATATGAGTCGGCTGATTCACTATCACACTTTGTGTCGATTCTCTCACAAATTCTGCGTGATAGTATAATATAAAGTATTGTTCATTTAAAAAAAATTAAAATTAATTAAAAGTTATGAAATTATTTAATTTTATATATTTCATCACTTTAGTTTTAAAACAATGGATATTAAGTGGATTAGAGTCGGCCGACTCATTGTCACCCTTTGTGTTAATTGTATCACTCCCAAATTCTGCGGTATAAGAATTGAGATATAAGGAAATATTGGTAATTATTTATTAAATCAATAAAATCAATAATTCATTCCAAAGTGTTGAATAACACTTTAAAATTGTTAAAAAAAATATTGTTTAAAGTTAATCTAAATAATTCATAAGACGTTATATGATTAAAGCATTTGATAGCTTCTCATGTGCGGGATACGCACATAGCTTCCTTGACAATTCGTCAAATAAAATAAATAACAAAGCTAAGAAAGAATATTCCAATCAAGTTTACTATATAAAAAGTGCAGAGTAAGATTAAATAACCTTAGCAGTCGGGAAAAATATTTATAAATAACTATAAATAACAGGGACTTCCGTTATTTTATTTGTAATTATGAAATTATTGTCTTTATCTGATATTTTATTGCTGAGGCCGGTCGAAGCGCAAGGACACCATCGTAAACGCGAGAGGTCGTGGGTTCGATTCCCGTTCGAGGAAAAGAAATATTAAATACTTTTATTTCCTCGCCCTGGTAACTAGGCAAAGCGCGGCGTTAAGTTTCACTACTCAATACGCAATGTCTACAGAATTCAACAAAAATGGGAAACAGAAATTGTAACGGAGCTAATTGGAACGAAGTGTTAAGATACTTTAAAATTTCAAGCCAAGATACTCGTTTCTCAGTTTCTCTCTGCCAAAAAGACTTATATGAATCGGACTGCAAGTGATGAATATCATACTATTTAAATTATAAAACAAAATTAAATCATAATTTATAATTATGATATATAGCTTATTCCTGATTTGAATATTTTAAATGGAGATTTATAAATATTAACTTCAAGCACCTTAACATCTAAATAATATAATTATTAGAATAAGCGTATTGAATATTATAGATGAAAACATAAAATAGATTATGACCCATCCTACTTAAAACATATATTAAAGACAAAAAAAATTAAAGAAAAGCTTGTTCTTTATGGCAAAAAATATATAGTAACATATTTCACATAACTGAACTTAGTAATAAATTTCTAAGAAAGAGAATATATAAGAAGAGAGGGGCATATAAAACACCAAAAATCTTTAAACTATGACTTATATTCAACAATGCTCTAACAAGGCAGTTATATAAAATATAATTACAAAACAAACAATTGAAAAAAAACAATAAAAAACCTAGAACAGACAAAATAAGTAAGACGAACTTCTAGGCAAAGATTATCAATATGTATGCCAGAAAAGGCTAAATGAGCGTCTATAATGCCTAAGTGAATATTAATAGAGGCTAAGTGCTAAGTTAGATTGAAGCAATAAAGGCTAAGTGAACGCCAGTAATGGCTAAGTGAATTTCAAGAAATGCTAAATGAGCGCCTATAACGGCTAAGTGAGTATTAATAGGTGCTAAATGCTAAATTAGATTAAAGCAATAAAGGCTAAGTGGGTACCAGTAATGGCAAAGTGAATCCCAAAAAAGGTTAAATGAGCGCCTATCACGGCTAAATGAATGTTAATAGAGGCTAAGTGCTAAGTTAGATTAGTCTAAGCTAAATTAGCTGTGACCTGTATAATTTGTTGTTGTGTTATCGCTTCCGTAGCTTGCGCTATGAGGCTGTTTAACGTCGCCTCGTCGAGACCGGCTGGGTTGTTAACCTTTTTTTAAATATTATGTTTTAATATACTTTAACAAAATATTTTTTATTTACATATAAATAAAATATAAATAGATATTTAAAGTCTTTAAAACTTAATGCTATAACAAAACCTTTACATAATTGCGATTTGTCTAATTCTGATGTTTAATGTATGTTACTGTAAAATCTCATCTAAGATCGTTCAGTAGTTTTTGTGAAATTGAAAATATGCAACCTCCCAAACTTTCACATTTATAATATTATCAAGTAAAATATACAAGTATTTATAAATTAATTAAAATTAATTTAAATGTATAGAAATACTTACGGTAAGTGTTAAAGGTCCGCCTCCAGTGGGCCCTTGTACAATAATAATAGTTTTTTGCATCATATTACCGGGTATATTTTGTGCTATGTAACTTAGACCTGTCAAAACACAAAACAATATGTTATCTAAAAAAGTACTGAAGAGTTTAAGCAATACAGCATGTTGTTGAGTCGCTATGACTATTGTACTCATTTCAGGAAAAAAATAAATTAAATTAAGATTTTTGAGAGATTTGTTTATCGGTTGTGGGTTCGACTCCCACTCGAGAGAATTAATTATTTTGCATTTTCTCGCTTTGTAACAAGACAAAGCGCAGCCTTGAGTTCCGCCTCTTCACAGACAATGTTTTGAAAATTACGCGCTGCATAGAGAATGTAATGTTTTATCACTTAGTTCCCTTTGCATGCTATATGTGGGATACAACTTTATTTAATTTTAACATACCTTGTGAAGCACTAGGTGTTGCAATTATTTGCATCGGTTGTTGAACAAATTGTGTAGTTTGTGATGTCACTGGTTTTTCTAAAAGAAAATAGAAAAAATGTTATACGTATGTCATACCTATGCATAACGAGTATGTGTGGGGAAATATGACAATGGGTATTGTACTGAGACTCTGGAGAAAGTTATATTGAGACAAATTATTTTCAATTTCTATGCTGCCTACTAGGTTCTCACAAAGTTAAAAGATAACATCTCAAATTTTATATATTTGTAGTAATAGTTGTGAGTTTATTTGTAGTAATAGTGTAGTAATAGTTGTGAATATAAATAAATATACATAAAAAAAAATCTACTTACCTTGTAATATAATCTGCCCGGCTTGCGATGCTATAATATTTTGCACGTCCATCGGTTGTACTTGTAACATTGGCTGTTGGACTTGCAGTGGTTGTTGTACCTAAATTAGTATTAATATTTTTTTCAGTATAACAGACGATATTCGTACTGTAACCTCACAATATTTATTTTCAATATTAATATTTATTAAACAAATAAATTACGTCACACTTAAAAGAATGCAAGAGGTGAAAATAGGTCTGACCTTATGTGACAAGGGGTACAAGGCATTCTAAATTTTGTAACATTACTTTTGAAATAAAATATACAAACACAATTTCAAAACAGCTGTATTAAGTTAAAAAATTCTAGGTTTAAATTCCCAAAATATTTCACGTCAAGGTAAATATAAACTGTCGATTGCGACAATAAAACAACTCGAACTTCGAAGCTAACAAAAACTCCTCATATTTTTATAAAATAATCGATAACTTTAAATTTTGATGATCATAGACTTATATCTCCACAGCATTCATCTTTCTTTTATTCTTTCATTCTTTCTTCATTCTTGAATGCTGTGGAGATGTGATTTCTTATATATGCTATATGCAGAGTCAGCTTAGCTGATCAAAACTGCAATGACAAGATACACAGAATGGCAAGTACTAGCGAGAATGTCACGGTGAGAATGAACGTGCTCAGCTGGTTTCAACATGTCGAACGAATGAGTGATGAAAGTATAGCAAAAAAGATTTATGATGGAAAAGTGAGCTGTAGGAGAAGTAGGGATCTGACCTTCGAAAACTCAGTATTAAAGATACTGGAGGGAGGTGACGTATCATTGATATTGGAGGGAGTTGACGCAAAAGCATGTGTACCCCCCCAGAGGGCATGTATGAAGAATGGACGAGGCGAAAGAGACATGTAGAGATCGTAGCATTTTGCGCTCCGTTTTGTCTGACTACCCCGCTATGGATACAGGGTGAAGCTAAGTTAAGTTAAAGATTTTTATGATTTTACCTTAACATTATAAATTAATCGGTCTCGAACAGATTTTAACTCCCAGACAAACTTTTTATAACGAAATACCACATTAATATGACCTAAAGATATTATAAAAGTGAAATATAGATAACTTTACCTGTATAGTAGACGCTTGCATCTGTAAAGGCTGTTGCACTTGTATCGGCTGTTGCACTTGCAATGTTGGTTGTTGCACTTGGAGGGTCGGTTGTTGGACCTGAATTGTCATAGTTTTAGTAATAACTAAATAATTTATAAATTAAACATTATATAGTCCATTTTTCATACATCTAAGCTTAAGAGCTAAATTTTGAAAAACTAAAACAAAACACAAACGATTAAAAGTTAAATTAAGTTAATTGAATATGAGCNGGGAGGTGACGTATCATAGATATTGGAGGGAGGTGACGCAAAAGCATGTGTACCTCCCAGAGGACGTGCATGAAGAATGGACGAGGCGAAAGAGACATGTAGAGATCGTAGCATTTTGCGCTCCGTTTTGTCTGACTACCCCGCTATGGATACAGGGTGAAGCTAAGTTAAGTTAAAGATTTTTATGATTTTACTTAAGGTAAAATGGCATAAAAAGGCATTATAAATTAATCGGTCTCGAACATTTTTCGATTTTAACTCCAAGACAAACTTTTTATAACGAAATACCACATTAATATGATCTAAAGATATTATAACAGTGAAATATAGATAACTTTACCTGTATAGTAGACGCTTGCATCTGTAAAGGCTGTTGCACTTGTATCGGCTGTTGCACTTGCAATGTTGGTTGTTGCACTTGGAGGGTCGGTTGTTGGACCTGAATTGTCATAGTTTTAGTAATAACTAAATAATTTATAAATTAAACATTATATAGTCCATATATATGAATATGAGCTTATTTTCTTATATTTCTAAGACATATTCAAGTATAAAGCTTCCGATTAAAAAGATTTAATCATCTCAATTTATTTGATTTAAATACATCAATCTATAAAATTATTACCTGTAAAATAGGCTCTTGTATGATAACCGATGGATTTTCAGTCGCACTAGTAACCAAGACTGAAGACGGCATCACTTCAACTGTTTCTTGTTTCGGCGGAAGCTACATAAATTTAAAATAATTAACATAATAATAGATAAATACAACACACATTAAAAATATATATAGGCTGTACAAATTCATAAAAAGGCACTTTCTAGGTGTCAATTAGGACAAAAACTATTAATATTTTTTTTAGCTTCACGTTATATTCTTACCAATATAGGCGCATCAAAACACATCTACAACCTGCGCCTTTACAGTAATACACTCTATACCTCTATGTGTTTATATTAATTTATAACTTTTCAAAGTTTTTTTAACGGTAGTTCAATAAACATATATTTAAAAACAAAAGCTTTTAATATATATATCTGGGCCATAATAAGCTCATGTTTGCAAAATGTCAATGAGCTCTTGAGTATGTAGGAACTGTTGAGATATTAGTTTTATGAGCTATTTTGATGTAGTTACAAATATAACTAAACGTTAACAATAAATTTAATAAAATTCATTGTGTACAATTTTTATCAAAACTATAAATAAAGCATATGCCTTAACACAAATAAAATACTGTTAGTATTTTTTCACATACTCATAATCCAATTTTGCATAATAATTTGGTACTATATAACCATAGGTATGTTTAGTACAGTACAAAATTATGTTGCTTTAAATATAATTTTGGATTATTTTGTTCCTTAAATAATCAACCCTATAAGTATGAAAAATATAAGAAAACCTTAGTCAATGGTCCTGTCAAAATAATCCCGCGGTGTCGCTTTAGGCACAGACATGGAAAAATTCATATGATTACTAAATTTAAAGTAATACTTGCGTTCAATATGTTTAATACATAAGAGCTACTGACATTATGTAAATTAAAGTAGCATTTTAAAAATGTTAACAATAGTAGCAAAACAATTTGTTGTAAATTTTTTTTATTTATATAAATGTTTAAAAAATCTTCTGGAAGTAAAAAAAGATCCATTATACAAGATATTTGCATTCAAACAAAAAATAGATTAAATTTTTCTTATGAATTTATCTTACTAATAAAAAATATTTGCTTGTAAAAAGTATTATACACAAGTCATATAATAAAGAATAATTAATAAAAAATAAAATAAAACAAAAATAACAATAAAATAAACCTATTTCAATATATACATACATAATATCAGTAGCTCAATACAATAAAATTATATAAAACTTACCAAATCATCTTCATCTTGTAGTGCTGACGCAGCGAGCGCCGCGTACAAGTTGGCAGCCGTCTTAGACACGCTCTCTTGTGGGGAATTACTCTGATTGGTTGATTTTATGTTAGTTTTTTAAGAATTAACAATTGTTTAGCTTCACGCTTTATCCCTGTATAGCAGGGATGGGAGGGTAGGCAGAGGGAAGTATTACGAGACATTTCGTGTAGAGGCGGATCTCAATGTTACGTTTTGTCTTCAAAATTAAATTTAAATTTAAATAAGGAAATAAAATAATTAATTCCCACATGGGACACGCATCCGCGATCGTCCCGTTTACAATTCAACATATAGACAGTTTAGACACGCTCTCTTGTGGGAAATAACTCTAATTGGTTGTTAATATGTTATTATTTTGTTTATTTGGTGTCTTATTAAATGTAAATTTCAAGATCTTTGTATAGCTACTATTAATTATATATAAAAAAATCCATAACTTGGTCATAATAATAATATTGGCCCACAGACATAAATTTCATATCTACATTTTAAAAGTTCATAAACATAAATGGCAACATGTCTCTAAAATATACAAAATATAATATTGTTAAAAATATTAAATATTTTAAATCATCTGTATAAAAACATACCTCAGATTTATCTTCAATCTTCAGTTTTTTAGTCGGCGGCTCCGTGTAAGAGTGATCCGTCACCACCGTTTCCACTAATTGCTCTTTCTCTTTTACAATACTCTGTATAACACTGGGCTGTTGTATAATCTGTGGTATAGTGGATTCATTTTTAATCTGTATCATTTGACTTTGATCGTTCTTTAACTGTATAACACCTTGCAATTGATCGCTTTTTAATTGTATTATCTGTCCTTGGTCATTTTTAATCTGTATCAATTGACCATGTTCGTTTTTGATTTGGAAAAATGGCGCAGAAACGGTTTCGGGGTTTATTTGTATTAACTGGTTATTTTCTGCTTTTACTTGTACGATTTGTCCCGTTTCTGTTATTTGTATCGTCGGTGCACTTATCTGTTGCCCCATTTGAACGACTTGGACTGGTGGGTTAGATTTCTTCTCTAGAAGATCGGCGAGCATTTTGTTTTGGGCGGTCTTCTATAATTAGTAAAAGAAACAAATGTGTCAGAATAATGCGATGACAAACAAAAAGTGAATTTCGTTTTAATTCATGAGTAAAATGTTTTAAAAGTATATAAATTATTTATATGAAATATATAGAAAATTATTTTACTCCATAAATAAAATTTCCGAAACAATTTTGTACACATAATTTATTACTCACAATTGTTAACTGCGCCTGCTCATCTATTTGAATTTGAACTGGCTCTTCTTTAGGCACTATAATTTAAAACAAATTTGTTATTTTTTAAAAACAACGATTACATTGTTAATATAAATACATATTTTAGCTGCATATAACAGGGTAGACAGAACAGTCTAATGTAAAAATACTCTATTTTCCACTTCCAACTTTTTTTAAAACATAGCTAGGTGAGGTGTGGAACTCAACGCTACATTGTGGCTTGTTATCAAACTGTGGAAGTGAAAATAATTTATTCCCTAAAATGGAACCCGCAATCTTTGCTTTTACACTCAGAAGCCACCACCACAGTCTCTCCGTAATATAAATTCTATAAAATTATATTTCACTTACCTATGATTTCTTCATTAGAGTTTATTATCAACTGTAAAAAAATAATAAGATGATCTTTAGTTCAAAGTACATATATTATTACTATTATTACTGTTTGAGGTAATTCTATACCTTTTTTTTAATCTTCACGCTGTATCCCGCAACGTGCCAGCACACTGTACTCTTTACTATTTAAGTTTACTAATATTTTGAATGGCAGAACCGCGGAATCGCGCTTACTGTTAATGAATGCCCACTGAGGCCGTCCTGACTCAGGAATGACCGCTAGGAGAAATCACTTATTTTGATTTGCTCTCTTCGGTAACAAGATAAACTCAACACGCAATGTCTCCAGAATTCAGGGGAACGGAGTGTCTTAATACTAGGTTCCCTCTGCCTACCCTGCTGTGTGCGGAATACAGCGAGAAGCTGATTTATTTAAAAAAAATAAAAATAATACAAATAACTCATACCTTATCACCGGTGGTCGTATTGCTTACACCACCAGGTATTATGGTAGTGCATTTAATTAACGCTTCGGGATCTACCTCCATGTTCTATAAAAAAAGAAACATTATATACTGTTGCATATTTTGTATATATTTGAATTTAGGCGATAGTAGTAAATTACTTTTATTCTTAAGATAAAATCAAAATCAAAAATATATTGTTTATCAACTAGTTGTTAATAAGACCTTTAAAATTAGTTTATTCATCTATTTTTAAAGTTTAGTATTTTTTTTGAGCTTTAGCTTAACTCAGCTTAAGCTCTAACTTAGCTCTTTAAAAAAATGTTTAGTTATTTTTTTGTGTACAGTCGAAGATAAATAAATAAAAGTGAAAACCTTTTAACATCCCATGGATTTATCATGCATTTACTCATTCCATACACTCAATCATTCAAACAATATAGGCTTTCTAAACTTTTGTGCATTGTTTACTCGGGAACAAAATAATTAAAAGAAAGGATAAAGAAAAATCTTTCCTTCTAGATGAAACGACATTATTTTCTCCCCAAACGAACGTTGCGCAGAAGTTAATAAACATAAATACAGAGCGACCACGACACATTACGCAGTGTTAAACTTGTTCACTTTGAAGAAAAATAAGGAAAAACTTACTGTATTAGAATTCTGTTGAACAACAACAGTCCCAGCAGCCCCTCTTTGTTGATTTTGTTGTCTTTGTGCAACCTGTGTATTATTTAGTGATAAATTAAACAATAAAAAATATTTTGAAACCTGACTGTAACACTTCATGGAATAACTATTTCACTTCCCCGGTCTGGTAAGAAGATAAAGCGCTAAACTCCAACGCCGGGGTTTCACCACTCAACATGCAATGTCTCTAAAATTAGGCGGTGCGTGGGGAACGGAGTGTCTTGCATTAGGTTCCCCATTTCTACCCTGCTATATGCAGTATACAGCCTAAAGATTAAAAATGTACATCATTTTAATTTTTTTCATAAGCACTAAACATTATTTGATAATTATTATGGTGTTGATAACAAATAATAACTCAACAAAAAACAATGATTCAATGTTTCAAATATTTTTTTAATTAAAACCAAAAAATAATACAACAACTACGAGAAAATTATTAACAATCTACATTTCATAATCATTTTACTATTAATGTAATTCAATATTAATATTTTTGTCATATTTTTCATGCCTACAATATTTTTTTTTCATGCCTTGCTTTGCTACACAAACTTGCATGCCAATAAATGAAAAAAATATATAATTATCCAAATGTTAGTCGTACATTATTTTGACATGCTACTAGAAATAAAAATCTACGAATTTTTTTATTATCCTATTCATGCAATCTGTTATTTTGCATACAAAATAATATTTTTTTTATTACCAGAAACTCGAATTGTTTCCTTGTGTATTTGCAATATTTTATCTCCTTCCTGAATATTTATTCATTGAAAATTGCTTTTTTAAAATATAAAAACGGCTAAATATCTAAATATCTGTCTTATATAAATATTCAATTAAAAAACTTACATTGTATTTTAGACACACAATTTTAGACCTTATTTTATACTCACCACTTCAACAATTTATTTAATCCAAGTATAAAAAATCATAGAAGGATTTTTTTAAATGTACATGTTGTTGTAATTACAACCATAATTTGTTTAAAAAGAACTAAAATATTATATTCTATTTTAAAAAATCTTACAAAAATACACCATATTATAACAATTTTAGTATTCTATCCTTGTAATTCATCTTTACCCAAAAAAATATAATAACCCTTCAAAATAAAGTACAAGTACAAGTACTAATCATTTATATCCTTTATCCAAAAAAGTCTAAATATAAAAAAAACCTTAATTTATAATAGATAAAAAATAGATAAAAAAAATAAGAAAGTTTATTCTAATACAAATCACAACAACGCCAACTATAATAAAAAAAATTACGCCTACGCCACATAACCTCTACCTATCTATAATGATAAAAAATAACAAAAAAGTAAAATTCATAAGAATTTTGAACGTATGACTTAGTTTTGTCAGTTTGAACAGTTTCCAAGAGGTTCGAATTCCCCTGAGTTTAAAAATTTTTTTTTAAACTCAGTTTTCTAACAATATTTTTAACTATGTGAAATAACACTGAAAAAATTGCAAACATAAGAATAAAAAACAAATCAATCAACGTTAGTACTGTTAGTATGCAACTTACTTGTACTTGCGGCGGGCTTACTTTGTGTGCTAACAAATGTTTTATAAGGGACGTGTTGTTCACGCCGATGGTCACCGGTTCGAGAGCTTGCGATAGATGGGGATGTGGTTGAGTTTGTTGGACCTGGGGAGTTTTAAATACTTTTATTTTTATCTTCACGTCAAAGCGAGGAAATGAAAATATTAGATAACCACAATCAAGTCGTGTTACAGTAACGCGCTGGTGCCCCTGTGTTACGACAGCCTCTAAAAATAAAAAAATATATGTCCCTCTAATATTTTTTATAAGATAGAAATATATGACAGAGCTATATAATTCAATTAGTCTTATAAAATATTACCGCAGGCTGTGAAACAACTACAGGCTTCTGTTCGACAACGACCGTCGGCTTGTTCGTTAACTGCGCTTTCAGTATCGGCGAGGACGGACCTGATAAAAAAAATGTATAAGTTATATCCTATACCTAGAGATGCGGCGTTGTTTTATGCCAAATAGCCTTGTGGCTATGGCTGTGTAGCTTCACACTGTATCCCGCACACAGCAGGGTAGGCAGAGGGAACCCAGTGTTAAGACGCAGAGTGCCGTTCCCCACTTTCTGCCGAATTTTTGGAAGCATTGCGTGTTGAGTGGCAGAACAACGCCGCAAAAAATTGTCACACAATTTTTCTTAATCCTACTAATAATATAAAAGTCAAAGTTTATTAGGATTTCTGTTCCTTTTTTACGAAAAAATATTTAACAGATTTAGATAATTAAGGAATTTATAATAATTTTCACAGTAAGGTAGATTACACACGAGAAAAACACAAAAGGTATAATTTACATAAATAATAATAATAATAATAATAAATAATATAATACAAAAAGTTTGAGCAGGCGAAGCCGCAATTCACTTTATTATGTTTATCTCTCATATAACAATATAAATTAAAATAACATATACATACCAACTGGTGGATTAGTTCTATTAGGTAAGTTCTTAGCTCGTATACCAATGTACACGGTTTGAGATTCCCCTGACGCGTTCGTTATTGTATTGGGACCGACGGTACCACCGAATACAGTTCTGTTGAAAGTAATATATTTAAATATTTAAAAATATTACTTTTTTTTTGTTTTAAACTTGTTTATAGATATCCATGTCAAGAAACTCATTCTCTGAGTGAGAATCTAATCCACTATTAATACTAAATAAATATAGGAAAGCGACATATCTTACTGTTATTTCGTCCTATTTATGGGAAATTCATGAATTTTTCATTTAGTAATGTTCAAATCATTTGAAAAGGAGAAAAAAAAAACATAATTAAGCAAAGCTTATAACTTTATCGAAGATTATAAGATAGAGTAAGTGTTTAGATTCTCAGTGACTGTTTTAAGCAGAATTTGCCATTCTCACTGGTACGTTTTTGTGGAAATAAAATAAATTATATTTTTTTACAGTAACCTAATCCATTAAAGAATATTTCCAGTAATGTAATGGCGTGTAGTGGTTACCTGACGAGCCTGGGGAAGTGCGCAGCGGGCACGACGCCCTTGCGCGCCAGCTTGGCGCAGCAGGCGGCATACTGGCGGTGCAGCTCGGCCGCGTCACACGCGCCGTTGTCGCCGCCCGGCAGCGGCGCGTACGTCGCGCGCAGCCACGCCAGCGCAAAGTGCTCGTTCTCCTGACAGCGTCGTCACACATTGCTTTTAACTTGGCAACATTTTATGCTTCTTGCAGTTAAATTAGATTTAACTAATTGTATAATAATCATTATAATGAATTTTATCGACTTCTTTTTTTAGTTTCACACTGTACCAGAAGAAATCGAATTTTAAAACACTTCACTCCTCACGCACCACCCAATTTTCTAGACGTTGAATTCTAAGAAAATCCAAATATATGTGTCCACATATATTAAAATCCTTGTGACTAACATACTATAGGAAAAAAATTGTGAAGTTGTTTTTTATATATTATGGTATACTCTAAAGACAATTTCGAAACCGTAACCAAATCCAGTATAAAAGTTAGGAATAATTACGGGTATGGGGAGTCTAAATGAGACTTGTTATAACAATATAAATATTTTTTGTATTAATCATCTGGTTAGAAGTATTTTTAATTTCAAAAATACAAACCGCCATTTACCTGAACAGTCCTCTGTTGTAAATGCGATTGTTGCAGTGGCGTCATTGGCGCTGGTGCTGGACTCGGTGACGGCTGAGCTTCCACTTTAGGTGGCGGTGGCTGTGGCTGAAATAATTATCATTATTTTTCTTTGTATCTTTGTACATAAATATGATTGTAATATATTACTTTTTCCTAAAATAATGCAAAATAATATGAGGGTCTGTAAATGTATGTTTCTCCCAAATGGTTCCCCAATCCTATGACCTAATGGTCCTATTGCATCGGTTGTAACTCAATACACAATAAAATAAATAAACTAATAAATACAGTTAAAATTATATTGATAATGACTTAAGAACACGCAGTTGATTGTACGACTGTATGCTAATTAAGTAGGAAATATTTATAGCAAAGGGAACTCAACTCCACGCTATTCTTCTTTACCAGAGCAAAAAATTTAAATAGCAACAGCCTCATATGAAATAATGAGTGATAATGTTGTGTGATTGTGTAATATATATATTACCTGTGCAGGCTGCACAGCAGGGCGTTCTTCCTGCGCAGGCGCAGCCAGCGCGCCGGGACCGCTCACAGTCTCCACCACGCGCATTAATATACACGCGCGGGGGCCGTAGCTCTGTGCCTGAGGGAGAGGAGATTATACATGTACTACCTAGACGCACAACAGACGAATATCGAATATAAATAACGCCTAAAACGTTATATATCCTCACCTAACTTATTAACTTTTAGTTAAAGACTGACAAAAAGATTTAAAAGAAGAAACTGTAAGTGGGTTGTAATGACAAATAAATTTGAGAAGGGGTGGAGTTTTACATGTAATCTTTACCTATGGATTTTGAATACATAGTCAAGTCAAAACATAGTTAAGGATATATGCGTAACATCCAAAGTAAGTTATTATGCTTCTCCAATATTGTTCGTAGCTGTCTCATAGTCGTAGCGGAATGTAATATAACCTAAAGGTTTCCTAGGTAAGACATATTTGTAATTGAATCATAACCCTAGCATTACGTGCTATTAAAGATTTTCAATTGCATGCAATTTTAGGCTGTCAGTAGTAATGAGTTCAGGTCTTAGTAGGGAAAAGGAGAGTAAGGGAATGGTGACAGCGTTGGCAACGGGCGCAGTGCGGGTCTGAGGAACCATGCGCCATAAATAAGGGAATATTAGGGTGTGGGAAGTGGCCAGTGTGTACCTCGACGGTGACGAGCGACACGAGCGTGTGCAGCAGCCCGGGCGCGCNGCGACGCTCTTGGAGCTTATCCGCTACGTCACGGACCCCAAGACTACCTCGAATGAATGTGTTGCGTATGCGGTCAGACCGCGTTACGCCGCACATCCACCTCAGCATCTTCATTTCCGTGACGTGAAGCTCCTGAGTGTGCCGAGATAGTGCCGGCCAACATTCAAGCAATTCCTAGCATTACGTGCTATTAAAGATTTTCAATTGCATGCCATTTTAGGCTGTCAGTAGTAATGAGTTCAGGTCTTAGTAGGGAAAAGGAGAGTAAGGGAATGGTGACAGTGTTGGCAACGGGCGCAGTGCGGGTCTGAGGAACCATACGCCATCAATAAGGGAATATTAGGGTGTGGGAAGTGGCCAGTGTGTACCTCGACGGTGACGAGCGACACGAGTGTGTGCAGAAGCCCGGGCGCGCGAGCGGCTCCCTCACACGCGCGGTCGCCGAGCGCCGTCAGCGCGTACACGCACTCCAGCGCGCTCACCAGCGCCATGATGTCACGCAGCGTCAGCAGCGCCACCACGTCGCTGTACACCTGCGCACCATTTCACACACACTTTAATTATGGACACTTGTACAAGCAAACAAGCAAACGACGTAACACGACCAATTTTTGTTATGGCAAATGTAATGATAATTGGTTATTTATGGCGAAAATAAAATGTCTTCTAACCACATATTTCATCTCATAAACAGAACCCATGAATCCCTCAATCTTTAGTACACTAATATTTGCACTGGTACTGGTGTATTCTTGGGTACTAGGAGTGTGTTTGCACTAATAGTAGTTGTAACGAGGATGAGCAAATGCTACGTACCTTAGGGTCAAGAGCTTTCAATAGAGCATCTTCATTGGCCTCATTTTGCGCTAATTTATTGAGTAATTCTAATGCTGCAAGTACTCGAGCTCTATCCGGAGATACGAGCGCCGATTGTATTGTTGATAACACATGACGAGATATTAGACATGTTGCCGGGTCCTAAAAACAAGGAAATAATTAGATTCTTCTTTCCTTTCCTTTACACTTTAAAAATGTTTTTTGAATACTTAATAATTGTTAACAGATGGTGGTAGAGTTGAAAGCAGAAAATTTATTTACTCCAAAGAAAAAGAAATATTATGAGTGAATATAATTTATTCCAGGACATATTTTTACAATAATTGATTAAAAAATATTAGAAATAATAAACCATTACTAAGATTTTTACATTTTAGGACAATACCAACATTGATATGAACAAATCTGACATGGGTACTGACAGGTGTACTTCATAACTATTTACAATTTCTACTGATATCTAGGTATCTAGGTAAAGAAATGGTATTCACCACTAAGGTTCTGCTCACATTTAATAATAATCGAAATGTCACCTCCTGGTACTTTACCTTGATAATTAGCTCAGTAGACACATTTCCAAGTGTATCTAAACCACTTTGCCGTAGCGAGCCGACCCAGCAATTTGCGCATAAAAGAAGAAACCTGAAATAAAATAACATAAATAAATAATATAAATAAATGGACATTGTGAGGCACTGCGACAGCGTCTGACGCGACGGTTGTAGGGTGAATTCCCACTTGGGAGAATAATTATTCAATATTTTTATGTCCTTGCTACTTGCAACTAGATAAAGCGCAGCGTTGAATCCTGCCACTTAACACGCAATGTCTCGAAAATTTGGCAGTGTATTGGAAACTGGAGTGCCTTAACACTCGGTTACTTCTGCCAACTCAGTGTGGAGCAAAAAAATAGTTGTAAAATAATCAAACACAAGTATGTATTTCTATTATTATCATGAATATTATTACTTTTAAGTTGACATGTTTTTCATATTATGAAGCTATAAAGCTTAGTCAGTCAGCTAGGGAATAAGTTCCTAAAAAGCCACTATAGCTCTCCATACATCTGTTCATAGTCCTTGGACTGATCGCATGATAATATCTAATAAAAAAATAAATAAAGCTTAGTCAATTTAGGAACATTATAGATTCCAAGAACATATATAATCAGGTTGAGGATAAAGTTTTATTATAAATAAAAATGATTTTAATTCACAAGTGTAATAATTGGCCCTGGACAGGCCCTGGATCATTAACTCAAATAATTTTAATGTAAAATTCTTGCCTAAGTGGGGATTGTACCTACCACCAACGCATTTACAGACAATGCTGTACCACTGAGACACAATTGCCTTAAGCCTCCCTATCTTATAACAACCAAACCAAATTTAAACCATTCTTTAACTTACCTTATAAGCGTAGTATTTCTGGCAAGATACTGTACATTTTCCTCATGGAAGGATAGTGATCGTACAATAGATGCTATTTGTAACACTCGTTGTGTGTACACACAACTTGCACCACCACTAAGTTCTGGTGCGAAGAGCTGGTCCTCCTCTGAAGGTTCTGTTACCCAATCTTCGAGGATGTCCTGCTAATAAGGATTGAAAATTGAAACAACGATATTTTTTAATTATGGTAGGCAGAGGGAACCTAATGTCAAAATCCGTTATAGGGATTACATATTGAGAGAGAGAACTCAATGTGACAACAATATAATGAAAAATTAAATAAAATCAGCTTCACAAAAATATAAAGTATAATAAATATACTGGCTGGGGAGGAAAAAAATTAAAAACCTAAACTCACATCCTCCAGGACCTTCTCAATCAGCTCCCTACTCTCCTCCCCCTGCATCAAACAATCAGTCAGTGCATTATGAGCGGCGAGAGCCTGGACCATCAGCTCTGGCTGTTCCAGGCCAGGGTTCATGAACTTGGTCTCGTCTGCCAACTCCTTGGCGCCGCCTCCCCCGGCACGGAGCTGCCAGAACTCGTGAGGGTAGCGGCCTCGCGCCTCATAGTAAGAACGACCGATTGTGTCTCGTAAGCTTGCTGTACGAAAAAAAAAATTGCTATAACAAACCGAAGGACCATCTGATGATGATTGAATACCGTCGCCCAGGACATAGTTTGACGGGCTTGGTAATATTTTTAATTCATACAGAAATTAAGAGTATCTGAATTAAATAAATATTTTTTATTGAATTGAATTTCATGTACCTACTACTTACTTTTGCTTTTATTGAATTGTTTAAAACAATTATATAAACTATATAAACAAATAATAAAAATAATATAAACTAAAATAATATTAATAAATATATTTTATCAAACAATACTATGGACATAAGAAGAAATAAAAAAACTGTACTTACAATGATTATAAACACCAGCATGGGCCAATAAAAAGTCCAATATATGAGGTGTAGTACTCAATGGTAAGCGATTAGAATGATCTGCTGCAAGCACCGTACAGACATTCACAGCAAAATCCTGTTCATTCGGCATAGGTGATAAGAGTGATAACGTCAGTCGTTCAGAGGGACCAGCTACACGGTTGCCTGTACGGAGTTGTTCACCAGATGCTAGAATTAATTGGAGACATTACACAAATTCTATATGTTGGGTGTCATTGTAACCTATGCGGGTATAAACCTATCCATCATATATTTGTCCATTCCATACATTCATCCATACAAAAGAAATCATAAAAAGTGTATAAGTCCATTATTATTAATTTTTTACCTGATATATAAGTACCACTGCCAAAACTAATCCGTGGCATACCATGGCCACTTCGAGAGCCTCTTCTCGGATCTTCATCCATATCATTATCATCATCTCTGCCCGGAGGTCCTTTTGCCCGTTCATATCTATATAAATCATGCATACACATAACATTCTATATGTATTTTCTATATCAACAATGACATGCATGGGTATATCTAATATTACTTTTTATTCCTATTTTTATTTAATAGGTTTTTCCATATTTAGTGTAAAGGATTTTTTCTGAGTTTTCAGGATTAGTTTTTTATTGGTAAAAATTCTGAAGTAGGCACAGATTCAGATAAATATATAGAATATGTGCATGTAGTTACGATTTTCATATGTAATATTTACTAGCATAATAGGAATCTTGTTATGAGAGTAAGACACTCTGTCACTTTCTACAATATTTTCATGACTTTGCATGTTAAGTAATGGAACTCAATATAAATCTTTATCTAAACTTTAATGTTTGTAAAATTTTCTGATATAAATTTCTGGTATAAAACAATCAATTTATAGTGAATCACTATAACATAGAACTTGTTATTAAATGCTGTAAATATATCAAATTAAAATATACTTTGTAAATTCTGTTTCTTTTGAGTTAGACAAATAAGTATTAATTTCCTTGGTGAACCAAGGCATATTGTTCAGAATCAGTACAAAATGGTAATATAGTATAACTTATTAATATTAATATAAATATATTACCTACAATAAATTTTGTTTGATATTATAGAAATAAAATGGTTCTTACTTTTCTAAATAAGTTCCATATATTCTTCTTAATAAAGTAGATCCATTTACACAGGGATGTGGAAGTCTTAGCTGCCGTAAAAATGATTCCCAAGTATCATTTTGATTTACCTGCATAGTTAATAATAATAAATAAATAAGTCCATTATTCATGCAGGATAATTACCGATCATGTCATCAACAACATTGTTTACAATTAAAACAAACTAATGTCTTCAGAAATCTAAAAAAACAAATATTTCACTCACTTTACTTAAACCACCCCTTTGAAGCACTAAAGAGTATAGAAGATACAAGTCTATATCCACACCATTTACCACCGGTATTTTATATGGGATACTGAAAAATAAGACATTGATCATTGTAAAGATTGTCCACAAATATCTATATACTCAAAATGAAATTAGGCATCTATAACATAAGGCATACTTACTTTTTACTTTCGTTGAATTGTTTCAATTCTTTTAAAAATATTTCCTTATCACGTAAATAGTCCCTAGACTTTGTATTTATTTGAGACTTTGCCATTTTTCGCTTTTTTGTATGATCGTGTTTACACACCAGCTTCTTGGGTGAGCGCGGTGATAATCACAATAAAGTAATATTATTGAAAAATATTTTAAGCACATAAAACATATTAAGTATTTAGATTGTTATTCAAAAGTTATAATTGGAAAAAATGCCGATAATCCAAAATTAGAATTTTCGACACATTTGACATTGACAGCGTTATAGTGAAGCGGCGACGCGAGCAGTGTTGCTGTATTAGAAGAATAACGGTTTTCGGTAGTACCGTATTTTTAGTGTTTTTAATCGTAATGATAATGATGATGTTTACTTCACGATCTAAATTCTAAGATTATTTTAATATGATAATTATATATACTGTGTCCAATAACAATTTCCGTTTTTTTTATAGTTAATTGCTATAAATTGATTGTTTTATACTAACAGAAAAATATATGTTTGAGAAATTTTTACATTAAGGCAAAGTGGCATATGTCATTTTTCTGATGTTCAAATTAATTCTTTGACAAAGCGGTTTTTTTTACATCCTAAATTAAATCCTATTTTTAATAATTAACAAATTTAACTGTTTGTATCATAAACTTATAATTGCAATAAGTATGTATATTATTGCTAATTATATTTATATAATGGAACTTTTTACTACGTGAAAAGGATGCTGGAACTTGTCATTGTGATTTGTCAAATTGACTTCCAGTTCTAGTTTCTTATGTCAAATCCGTGTGAATTTGAAGATAAACATGCGGTTTTAGGTTATATTTTAGTAAATATTACTAGTGTATAACAAAGTTTTATTGAAATTTAAAAAATGGTGAAGAAGAAAATAGATAACCGTATACGGGTTATGATCGAGAATGGAGTCAAACTTGGTCATCGTACTATGATCTTGCTGGTTGGAGACAAGAGCAGAGATCAAGTTTGTTGTTTTTAGTATTTAATCGAAAATGTTTATTTAACTGTATAAAAATATGTATAATAAAATTAATATTGACTTTTAGGTACCTATATTATATGACATGCTAGTAAAATCAACTGTAAAAGCTAGACCAACGGTATTGTGGTGCTATAAAAATAAAGATGAAGCTATAAGCAAGTAAGTTATAATAGCTTTCTCTTTTCTTTTTCATTTTTTCCTATTATATACTATATACTTACAAATTTTTTGATAGTCATGGTCGTAAAAGAGCTAAAAAGATAGCAGCTGGAAAATTGGAAGTCTCAGAAGAATCTCTATTTGATGCATTTAGAGTGGCCACAACTATACATGGTCGATATTACTCTGAAAGTCATGCTATGCTTGGCCAAACTT
Organism: Heliconius cydno galanthus; assembly: GCA_036379175.1. Classification (NCBI taxonomy): domain Eukaryota; kingdom Metazoa; phylum Arthropoda; class Insecta; order Lepidoptera; family Nymphalidae; genus Heliconius; species Heliconius cydno. The sequence continues at coordinate 493,524 of JAKRZM010000541.1, read as the reverse complement.
ATGGAGTTTGTGTGTTACAAGTTAGTAGTATAATTTTTTTTTTGTTCATATTTACATTGTATTTCATATAAAGCATTCTGGCAGAGAAAATTTAGTCCTGATGCTGTTTTTTGCTTAAAGCCCAGATACATACTATTGTATAATAAGTGGTGGTCTTTCAGAGCTGACAAATAAAAATAATTAATTACTTTAAGTGGCAATTATAGATACAACAACATCACATCTATAGCCACAGCCTGTCCCACTGCGCCGTGATGGCTACTACTACTGTATTCGTTTTTATATATAATAAATATCTATCATATTGTAATGCTTTGGTTCTGATGTTAAATTCAAATATAGCATTGCTAAAAGTTAAGGAAAAAAATAGAAGATGGCAAAGAAACTTAGATCAATTGTAGTCAAAATAGATTGTAAAGTTTTTATTTTTTGCTTTAATCTGTATCCCACATGTAGTGAAATAGGCAGAAGGAACCTATTGTTTAGACACTAAAGATTCTGTTTTCTACCTAGTTTTGGAGACCTTGTCTATTAAGTGATGGAACTCAGTGCAATACTTTCTTGCAATCTTGTTGCAAGAGCCAGAAAATCAAAATAATCAATTTCCTCGAGAAGGAATTGCATAATTAATATTAGTAATAATTAATAATAGTTATGGGTAATAATTACTATGATTTTAGGATTTTGAAGCTTTAACACCAAATTTGATGGCCCGTACAATAGAAACTGTAGAAGGAGGTGGTCTTATAATATTTTTGTTAAAAACCATGGATTCATTAAGACAATTGCATTCTATAACTATGGATGTGCATTCAAGGTAGAGTATACTTGTATCAAGAGCTGTATATGACACCATGTTTCAACTCTTAGTTATAAGATTTTAAGTACCCCAGGAAACTCTGACTCTGACAAGTACATTGGGTTACATTGTAACTATTAATCTGTTGTAATTTATTATAGTCTTCCTTAATAAATAGGCTAGTTCCTGAGGTTAATGTGTTCATGTGATTGCACATTCAACAAACAGACTTTGATTTTTTCAATATTCATCATTTTTTTCCAGGTTTAAAACTGAAGCTTATGATACAGTAGTGAATAGATTCAATGAGCGTTTTTTACTATCTTTAGCCGATAATCCAAGATGCTTAGTGTTAGATGATGCCTTAAATGTTCTGCCCATATCTTCTAAGACAGCCCAGGTAGAACCAGTGGACTCTATTCCAGAGGTAAGAGATCTTTTTAGTAAGTTATTTTAAAAATATTTAAAGTACAAATTTGAAGTGTAAAATGATTATTTTGATGTGTAAAATTGTTAATTTCGTGTGTTAAAGTATGAATTTACAGTGTTAAACCTATAAATCAATTTTTCACTTATTATTTCAGAAAGTGAACCCAAAACTAATAGAATTAGTGTCTTCACTGTCAGACACTCCACCAGCGGGTCCACTGGTTGCTTTATGTCGAACTTATGATCAAGCAACCGCATTGGTTGCACTTATAAATACACTTGCTGATAGACAGTCTAGGTAAGATTTATTTTTATGATTATTTAAACAGACTTTTTAATTTCTATTTTTATTTATATTTTTTTATTTCTAATAGTTTACATCTTCCTGTATGTATCATACTTTTGACAACAATTTATAGTGTTTGTTTCACACTGAAATTTGGGAAAATGTATAAAAAATTTAAAATAATGAGACTTGAACCTATATTTCTTATTTACCATCCAAGTATTCTGGCCACTAAGCCTGCACAGCACACACACAGCTTATTAACACTTTAAAAATGTTAAAAATATTTAATAAATTGCATTGACTATTGCCAAATTATTATTTTTAGCAGTGGTCTTTATGCAGCAGAAATTACTAAAATTCGCCCTACAGAGATATTTTTATTTATAATACTAAAGAGGCTCACCAGTATATCAAGAATACAAATTTAAATATTTTTTTTTAGTTTTATAAACCAATTTGTTAATTTGCAGACCACCCCACTGTCTAACAGCAGCTCGAGGCAGAGGTAAATCAGCTTGCCTCGGCTTATCCATAGCAGCTGCAGTATCACTGGGCTACGTCAACATATATGTCACTTCACCCCACCCGGAAAACTTAATAACGTTATTTGAATTCGTACTAAAAGGCCTCGACGCCTGCTTGTACCAAGAACATATTGATTATAATATTGTTAGGTCAACTAATCCAGATTTTAAGAAGGCGATTGTTAGAATTAATATTGCTAGGAATTCAAGGCAAACTGTACAAGTGAGTTTTTTTTATTTCCTGCATGTAATATGGTATGGTATAATTATACCACTAAACTAAACTGACAGAAATTGATAATAGATGTTTTTTTTACTTTTTATTATTATTTTTTATATATCATAAACAAATTGTTTTGTTATAGAATTTGTGAGGTACAAATATTTCTTTGCTATTTTCTACAAAGTCTTCTAAATCTTGCCATAACTAAACTAAACTAAAATGACTAATATAATTCTTCCAGTACATAACTCCAGAAGACCACTCTCTCTTATCTGCTGCTGACCTGGTACTTGTGGACGAAGCAGCCGCCATTCCGCTTCAACACGTAACAGCGGCCGCCACAAAAGCCCCCTTAGCGTTACTATCCTCGACAGTATCAGGCTATGAAGGAACAGGACGCGCTTTGTCCTTGAAACTGTTTGCGAAGCTGCAAAACGATCATAATGCCCCGGCTCCGGTGAGTAGACTATTGTTCTGGTACTTGTAGATATGTAAAATGTTTATTTTTTAATTAATTAATTAAAGTTCAGAAAACCTAACTTCACGGCGGCTACGATTCGTCGACCGTACTGTACAGGGTTATATTGGCAAGCTTTCATCTTCTCTCTCTGTCGTAAGTAAGTTTAACATTAGGCGCTCAACATGACCAAACATTTCATCCCCAGATAAAACTAGAAGAACCAATCCGTTACCGTACCAACGATTCAACGGAGCAATGGCTGAACTCGCTGCTGTGCTTAGAGTCCCCTTCCCCATCACCCGGCGCAGGCGCCCCGCCCCCCGCCTCCTGCGACCTGCTGCGCGTTAATAGGGACGCGCTCTTCTGTTACCATAAAGCTGCTGAGGCGTTCCTTCACAGACTGGTGGCGATATATGTTGCTAGTCATTATAAGGTGGGTAACGACTTAACGGAACAATGGTTGAACTCGCTCCTCTGATATAAATCTCCCGCTTAAACTTATTGTTATATACAAAATTTTTACATAAATTGTTGTCTCTGTTATTCTGATATGTAAGCTATATTATTGTTGTTTCATCTAAATCTGTTACATAGTTTAGTTACGAAATTCTGCCACTGCACACTTTTTTTATTTTTATTTCCTGCTGTGGTAGACAAACTGCAATGTTGAATTCCGACACTTAATACGCAATGTCTTGAAAAATATTTGTTTAGAGAAAAAAGGAATGTTTTAACAGTTCCCTCTGGCTACCCTGCTAAGCGGGGTTGCTGTTTTTTTATTTAGCTACGTAAGATATCTTATACACTTGTTACAATATATTAGTTAGCATATCTATAAAGATATATTTGCAATTTTCCTTCATCCAAAGATTGCTAAAAATGCTCATTTAGGGACTGCATGAAAATTTACATCCAATTATATATAATTTGTATAGAACAGTCCAAACGACCTGCAACTCCTGGCTGATGCACCAGCTCACTGTCTGTTCGTACTACTAGCGCCCACTCCACCTCGGTCCACTTCAATGCCAGAAGTACTGTGCGTCATACAACTGTGTTTGGAAGGGAACTTGTCGGACAAGTAAGTAGTTATTGTGTAGAATTATTTTGGTTATCTTGGATATTATTTATACATTACGAACAGAAAAATGTTAAGAAATGTATACAAAAATATAATATGGTATTCATTTTTCGGTAAATTTTTCTAAAGTTATTATCATTGTGGTGCAGTTGTGCTACTAAATGTTATATAATTTGCACACCTCAGTGTGCAAATTATATAACATAGAACTTATTCTATTGTTCTATATTCTAATTAAAGAAAATTACAAATTCAAAAATGTTATTTATGAAAAAACTATGATTCCTGGGTTTTATTTTTAAAATTTGATTTCCTCTATCTACAATAGACAGAAAATATCATATTTCTCTTAAAATCTCAGTCTAACCTCATCTAAAAGAGATAGAGGCACAAACATAAAAAAAAAGCTTAACTTATTAAAACTTTTTTACAGGTCAGTAAAAGATAGCTTAGGGCGTGGCAGAAAAGCTGCAGGCGATCTCATCCCGTGGAACATTTGCGAACAGTTCGGGGACAAAGACTTCCCTAAACTATCCGGGGCGAGGATAGTGAGGATAGCTACCCACCCTTCTTATCAAAGAGTATGATGTTTTCTTTATTATTAGATCCTTGATATCCAAGAAAATGTTTTTTAAATTTCAATATAGTTTTTTTTCTTACTTCACGCTGTATCCCGAATATAACAAACTCTGCCCTCCGCTTTTTCCGCTCAATGCTGCAGTTTGTCTTACAGAACATATAAATGAGAGTAGATTAGTTTCCCTCAAGGAAGTAGTATCGAATTAAATAAAAAATTATAACAAATAATTTACTTCCTTTCTCAGATGGGTTATGGTAAACGCGCCCTACAGCAGTTAGCCGCGTACTATTCCGGTGAGATACCATGTTTGGATGAGGCTATGAGTGAAGATGATGATGCGGAGAAAAACGGAAAGAATGAATCCTTGCAGACGGAGAGTATAGTGCCCAGGTACGTATTTTTGTATGGAAATTCTTAAATAATTATGTTTAGTAGTTGTAGTAACAAAATATAAGTTGTACGATAAAAATATGTTTTATTTTATTTCACCAATTTTCAGAATTTTGCAAACTAGTGTCGAATCGCCATTTTTCCTCAATTATGATATAAATTGCTATTTTTAAATTAAATTTAAGTAAGTTAGATGTATTGAGTTTAATATTTTATTATTATATATTAAAAAAAACCTATTTCTATTTAGATCAAAACCACCAACACTATTAAGAAGATTGACGGAAGTGAGAGCGGAACATTTAGACTATTTAGGAACTAGTTTCGGTCTTACAGAGGATTTATTGAAGTTTTGGAAGTCACAGAAATATGTGCCAGTGTATTTGAGGTATTAAACTTATATATTTTTTTTAATTGGCCGTCGTAGCGCAGGGGCACAAAGGACTGTAAATGGTAATTGTAACGGAGCTGTGGGCTCGATTCACATTTGGGGACATCAAGTCAGAGAGCCGCCACCCAATAAGTAAAAAAGGAGTGTTTTAACATGTTCCCAGGTTGCCTCTGCCTATTTTATTGTGTGTGCGTAAGGCTTAAATTATATAGATACTACTTTGTTCGAAATTTGTGGGTTCGACTCTGACTCAGGGGAAATAATTATATTTATATTATTTTCGTTTTCATTCTGGTAGACAAAACACGGTGTTGGTTACTGTTATATCTAATTAAAATTTTGATTGACTTATTTTGTTAAAAGTAATTTTGTCTTATAACTTTTATTTATAAATTCATAAAACTATAGTGATCGAATAAATATTACATACTTTGAAATAAGACTATTTCAAAACTCAAAACGTCTATTTCCTAATTCACACACACATCTAGTCTGTTTTTTTTTAGTTTTTACTGACGCTGGCGAAAAATACGGAACTTTTCAAATTCATATGTAATTATTTTTTCCCAGTCAAAAACCTAACGAGATAACGAACGAGCACTCCTGCATAATGCTCCGTGGTGTCCAGCCCTCCTCCTGGCTGGTGGCCTACAGTAGTGACTTCCGTCTCCGCTTCTCCCGTCTCCTACCACGCGCTTTCCGCTCTCTGCCTTCCGCGCTGGCTCTCTCCGCTTTGTTGAATGACAACGTCTCCGTTAATAAACCAGGTAAGTGACAAATTTAATAGAATTATATCCTTATATTTTTCTCTATAGTTTCTTTTTATTATATTCTCTTGAGCTATATCGTAACGAGCCGTTTTGTCTTTATTTAAGTCAATATTTTTATTTAATGACTATTAGTATTTTTTGGCTATCTTTTTGAAACTATTTATTGGATAAATTTGCATTTTATATATATTAAAAGTATATAAAATTTTTAATACGCAATATCTTGAGAATTTGGCGGAAAGTAGGGAGTGTCTTAACTCTAGGCTCCCCTTGCCTACCCTGCTAAATTCTGAAAATAGCGTGAAGCTGCAAAGAGTAGTGGAAAATATACTTATTTATTTATCTACACTTTTGTTTCAATTGCAGTATTAACAAAAGATGTGATAGAGCAACATCTCTCCGGCCACGACCTCGCCCGCATTGAGGCCTACTGCAGACAACAAGCTGATTACCGTCTTATCACTGATCTACTCAACCCGATAGCGAATATAGTATTTCATACTAAAGTGTCTATTAAATTGGATGCAGTACAACAGGTACGTTCAATTTATTTCGAACCTTAATGCTGTATTGTGTATCAGTCACTGTGTATCAACCGCCCCTTTTTTGAGACATTGCTCGTGGCTCGTGTGTGGCGGACCTCAACTCCGCGGTTTGTCTACCAGAGTGGGAAGAAGTAAATTAATTAAATTTAATTCAAAATATGCTTTACTCAAATACACTTTTGCAAGCTTTTTTGAATCGTTGAATGAACGCTAACCAACTAAAAGCTACCACCAGCTCAGAAGGCAGTTCTGCTGAGAAGAGCCGGCAAGAAACTCAACAGTTGCTCTTTTCAAAATCGATGAAATTCAAATGATCTTAATTAACTTTGTTTTTACCATTACTTTAAATTTCTGCAGAGACAAATTTAAAACACATTGCGAAATACTATTATAGACACGTATTACTATAGAGACCTCCTTATCGCCTTTAAAAAGTAAATAAATCATTTATGGGTCTATAAATGATTTATTTACTTTTTGAAGATTCGATTACTAGGGTTACAAGTTTACTTAGACGCAGTTTCATACGCCACGACTACCTCACTCTAAAACCGTAATAAATCCACAGGTAATCTTCATAGCAATGGGTTTCCAAATGAAGGACGTAGACGACATAGCTGCAGAACTCGGTCTCCCCGGATCCCAGATTTTAGCTAAATTCTACGAGGCGTGTAAAAAAATTAACACATCGCTAAATTCTATTCTTGAAGTTTCCATAGCTAAAGAAATGGGTATAGAAGACAAGACAGGAGATGTGAAAGTGGATGCGCCATTGAAACAAAGTCTTAATGAGGAATTGTCTAAGGCTGCGAAGGTATTTTATATTGGTTTTTATGTTGTTTGTGTTGTTTCTATGTTGGTTGGTTAATGAATAAATATTGTTTTTATGTTGATGTTTAATTGTTTGATTTGGAAATATTTACTTAACAGTCTTATAAGATGAAATAAATCTATATATTGTAATTATAGAGAAGTTAAAACTTATTTCTTGATGTAGAAGGAATATCTGCATAGAATGTTTAAAGTTAAATGCTGAAACCGTTATTTTTAATATTGATAGCATTCGAACATCATATTATTTTATCCACATTAAATTTAATAGCATAGAATTTTTTTGGAAACTCAAAAAAATAATTAAACAATATTTTTTATTGCCAGGAATTAGAGAAAAAGCAAAGGAAAGAGTTATCTCGTCTAATGGGTGAAGATTTAGGGCAGTATCGTATCAAGGGCAGTGACTTGGACTGGGGGAAAGCGCTTACAGGGAATGCTAAACTTGTTTCTGTTAAAAGGTACTTAATTATTTATTTTTACATTTTTTAAGAGAAAAATATCGTAAGAAAATGTATAGAAATAATTTTCTAAAAATATTTGACTAGATATTAGATATTTTATAAAAAAAACAGGGACACTATTTTCTCCGTGCACCGCCCCAATTAGAAACATTTTTCACTGGCGGAACTAATGGAATGGAAATAATAATTACTGGAATAATTTATTAAACCGATTATTGCTAAAACTCTCAACAATCGTGTTTTTACTCTAAGTTGGTTCACTCTTAATTTCTTCACGCTGCATAGCAGAGTAGGGACATGGGAACTTACTGTTAAGATACTCCATTCCCATTAAGACGCTTTCGTTCCCCACTTTCCGGCGTAGTCTGGTCGCATTGCGTGTTGAGTGGCGAAAATGAACGCCGAAATTTTTGATGTTCAATTTGTGACAATATAGGTATATTATGTATGTTTACCATTCATTTATCATTCTAAGCATGTTAAAAAATATATATTTTCTAAAATATATTCATATATATTTTAGAAAATATTGAAATGTAATATACATTTAAGATAATTAGTTTTTTACTCTTATCGTTTCAGTGGAGAAAAGCGTCTCGGTGAGGATAGCAAAGAAATAGATGACCTTATTGAAGCGCACTCCAACAAGAAGAAAAAAAAGAAGAAGCATGTAAGAAATTAATTAATAAACTAAACTATAATCATTATTAACATTGTTTTATTATTGGATTTGCCCTATTCATTTTGATACGGAACCACAGGTTCACGACTTCTTAGCTTCAGACTGTACCCGGTTTCCGACTATTTTTTGAGACATTGCGTGTTAAGTGGAGAAACTTAACGCTGTACTTTGAAATAGAAATAATTCATTCCATCGAATGGGATTCGAACCGACAATGTACAGTCAGAACTTGTATAGACAGCGAATTGGCTTATTATATCTGGGGATTTAACTAATTAAAATCCCTTTCAGGGTCTGTAGAGATAACCCTTTAGAAAAAAATTATTCAAGGACTGATATGAATGTAAAAGGAGATAAAGTCTACAGATTATCTATATAATGGAGGTTAGATAAACTTGCTTATTTCATATGAGACTTTTCTAATAGTCGGGCAAAGCTTGTATAAAGAGTCCTAATCTTAGCCTCCGCGGTCTCCAGATCTTAACATACAATTTTTTTTCGAAAAGACTTAGGTATATCCCAAAAAATCGGTAATTGTCGTGTACACAGCACTGACGATTTTAGGCGTAAAGATTTTTATTAGCCTATTTTACTTGTTATATTATTTTGAAATGTACTCTCAAATACGTATTTAAGTATTTACTGCAAATTTCATATTTAGTTTTGATATTTTAACTCTTAGAAAATTGCTGTAGATATTTTAATATTTTTTTTCACGCGATTTCCCAGTATAATGGATAGATAATATTTGATTGTGAACATAGTTTAAATGGTTTAAAATCTCTCGAATGGGAATCGAACCCAAAAATCTCACGGTAAGATATTTCAATACTGTAGTAAGTTGATACACTAATTATAAATAATTTTAAAAATAAAGAGGAATAAAGGAGGTTAGTGTACAAAGAAAACATCACACTCAATAATAATTTCTATAATTATTGTAATATAAAAAAGTGTTGGTAGTTATTCAACCCTTGGAATAGACAATAGATATCCTCTTAAACATAACAACGTGGCGGCGAGGGCGCGGCGCTGTAAAAAAATATCCTTTGACGCGGCGGCCCGCGGCCCCGGCGCCCCCCGCCCCTCCACGACCCTTATACAATATAATGTGATCTAAGAAAAATAATATTTTCGTCTAACGCCGCTCGGGCGAGTGGTAAACAACTTTATACTATACTTAGTTTGTCCCTACTGCGGGCCGGCGTGCAAGCGCAAGCGTGCCGCGACGTCACACACCGTCGCTCTAATCCAACACATCGACTACAAAACATAATTTAGAATATACGTGGCTGTTATCATAATTATAATCTACGTGTTACATTTTCGATATATTCGTCTCACTGTCGCTCGGCGGGATAGCGGCGGGATAGCAGCGGGATGGCAGCAGGACCGCGGGTATCCCGCGAGAACACTTTAGGCTAAGCAATATAACACGCCTTTATACCGTACGAGTACATTGTACATACACACAGAGGTACAGTAATTGAGAAGGAATTGCACTTAGGAAATGTTTGCGTCTCTTGGCACTTTGTCTTAAGTCAATATGTATAGTGGAACCAACACTAGTTGTAATAAAGCGTCCGGCGCGACGGAGTGACCGGGCACTACGCCGGACACTGCGCCGGGTCAGACAACAGAGGGTTCAAGTAAGAAGCAGAATATCCATAATCCATTCATTCACAATCAGCTACAAATTAGCAATCAAATCAATTGGAACACGCACATCGATGAAATATTAAATACTTAAATCGTTTCTACTTAATCGATATTATGTATAATAAAATATATATATTTTTAAAAACGTTACGAAGTCAAATGTAGCGTAGGGTTCGGTAAGCAGTGTACAGCGGGAGCGGGAGGGAGGTAGGTAGGTACGGNGGGGGGGGGGGGGGGGGGGGGGGGGGGGGGGGGGGGGGGGGGGGGGGGGGGGGGGGGGGGGGGGGGGGGGGGGGGGGCGTAGGACACCCTATACATCTTAATTATATATCCAAAGACACAAAAGCAAACCCACTAGACTTATTGCCACTCTTAAATTATTGCTACGACATGTACATACCGATCTACTCTATAATATAATATAATGTAAATATAATCAATAATCAGTTACAACATCCGATAAAACAAAATATTGTTAAACATTATTGCGTTCTTTAGTTCGACTATAACTCAGAAGGGGTTTCTCTTTCAAACGTCAAGTCTTTACTTTAGGTGCAGTAGTGTAGGTACACTGTACAGTGCGAGGCGACACCACCGCGGTCATCGCTTCCGTCCAAAATGAATTGGCTGTCCGATTTCTCACTAAGGCACAATTTAAATTTCCACTTTGAACTTTATTTAAGTCTAAAATAAATTAATTCAATTCCCCTCCTCGTAGTGAGGTGTTCGCTAGCTGCGTCTACGTTTGTTCCGTAAGTAAACACCGACACGTAAAACTTACTATTATGAATATATTAATGTTGATTCGTTTCATCTTATATTATACAAATTTTAATATTAACACTAGAACTCGGCCTCAACTGTCTGAGCGATTTTCTCAACGGTTACACTTTTTTAAAACAAATTTTTATTTTCGTTTTAGGCAGTTACCGAATTTGACGAGGAATTTGGTCACATTATACGAACAAATAATAAAAAAAAATATTATGATATTTATCACGAATGCGTTACAGCACGTTACTAAGCGTTTAATAAATTATTTGGCCGAAATTCGAAAGAAGCTAGCAATAATATGGTAAACAAAGCATCTACGCTGACGACACAAATAACTTTCTTATACGATCCTTGTCCCGCAAACTTACCAACTATTAAGTAGCTAAAAGTTTAAGCCTAATATGAACATTATCGAACCCGCGACCACCGTTGTCCTTTCTATACCTTCCTTTATCTTTGTTTACCATATTGTTAAGTGACGGCCGTCGTAAGTTACCCTATCTATCGTATACAAAGTGCGAAGTTATATCGCACCACGCACAATTTTTTCAATATATCTATCTCTATATATAATATATTATTATTTCCCGTCGTTTGTAAAGCCTTAGCGTGGTTATGCAAAGCGCTTCGAAAGCTCCGTTAAATTGCAAGTGATTATTTTTATTCAATTTATTATAATTTCTTAAGGTACTTATTAAATATTTCATGTACTATTTTACATTAAATAAAAAAAATATCAAACTTTTAAAAAATACATTTTGCCTATAACAAATAAGTACACAAAAATATGGAAAGTTTGATGTTATCTCACAAGATTTGCTTTTGCTTTCTATAAATAAAAAAAAGCTTATATTTAAATTTTCGAATATCAAAACTCCTTGCAATTTAACAGAACTGTAAGGCAGTGTCCTCGTAAGGTCAGTGTCAATTCGTCATAGAAATGTATACAAAATATCGAGCTTGCAGCGATCCTACGCTACTTATCGAAACAATTTATTCTGACATTATTATATTTTATCATTTAATTTGTGCTGTTCTGTAAATTACGATAAATTCAGTACTTTTGGAAATATTTCCAATTGTATTAAAATTTTTAAACCACACATTTTTGTAAAATATTTTATGTATTGTATTTTCATTTGAATAAATTTGCTTATTAATATTTATATGAATGTATAATTTCCAAGAGTTAAATATTTTTTTTAAAGTATAACAAAATATTAATTGATTACCAATTAAATGGGTTTATAATGTTAATTTCATTTTTAAATTAATCTAAATTTCTCTTCACAAAAGTACTGAACTCTTAAGACAACTTACAAATACGTATATCTAATTGCCACTGAAACACTTTTAAGGCATTTAGCTCACTGTGAGACATTTTATTGCATCGGCCAATGTAACTATTAACGTTACATATTATAAATGTTGTTTTATTGCAAGGCTGTATCGGCCCTAATACTATGGTATACCCTCATATTATTATTAAACAAGATTTTATTATTTAATTAAAATTAACGATAGTTAAAAATATAATTACATAAAAACTTATTAAATGAGGCTCGAAGGACTAACACTTTTGTCACAATAAAAATTTAAAAAATAATAAATACATAAAATATGAGGGTAGTGAACACTTGTAACGAATTGACGAAGCTATTATCCGCTAACACTGACTTATAGCAAAACGTACAAATATTACTATCGCGTAATTGCTTCACTACGAGGTATGTTTTCACTATCGCAGTTCCATTATAATTAACAATCACTAAATTGACTATATTCATTTAGGAACCGTCCGAACTAAAAAGGAAAGAAAAAGGGGTAAAAACAAAACCAAAAATATACTATACATAAAATTATTGTATTCTATCATCAAATAACATAGGGTATAATTAATTACACAAAATAATAAAATTAGAGGAAAACAAATTTATACATATCTCTTAACGCAAATATAAAAAACAAATTTTACACGCTATCAACACAAGATGCTAGTTGAGAAAAAAAATATAAAAAAAACAAGTATTTTACAATTTTCTAGAATAATCGCCTAACGCATCAACCAGTTCATTAGATATACCTTAAATATATAATTGTCGATAAGAATTTGGCGTCAATTTTAGTGTTTTTCTTAGAGATTAACGTAATTTCGGACACTGTGCGACAAAAAATGAAAATGAGGTAACTTGAAACAAACGAGAACGCGACGGTTCAGCTCCAAATGGCTATCATTCATTAATTCTATTTTATCTGTATCTAAAATTTTCCGTATTGCAGATAATAAAGGACACTTGATCGCATTACACTACTTCCGAAGCCGTTAATTCGTTTCGTAGCTTAAAAATTAAACAAGAAACATGTACTGTGATAAATCAAATTACAAACTAAAGAACGTTAACAAGAAATCAAAGTACATTTGCGAGTTTCCGGTCGAGATGCGAGATTTTTTTTTTATAAAAAAAAATCAAATTGTACAAAAAAAATGTCAATAATATAAAAAAAATTAAACAAAAATGTCATTGGTGAGAGACCGTATGGATCTTTAAAGGAATCTCACGCATCTGACGAACAATTAAGTTAAGTAAACTTCGCTACTTTGCATTACACAATAAATAAAACATTGTCATAATAAATAACGAATAAAAAAAAAAGAAATTATAAATAATTTGTGCGAATCGTAAGTACCGATGTTACTTTCAATAAAGGGGTTCGTAAATAACTACAGTCCACTGATCCCTTTGGGGGCCATACATAAATTACGTCACACGTTAAGAATTAAGAGGGGGTCGAAGTGTGACATTGTGTCACAGGAGGTACTAAGTATCATGACAACACATTACAAAATATAATACACAAACACAATCAGAAGTGCTGTTTTAATTTAATAACTTTTAGGTGTATAATATGTAACTAGGCAAGAGATCTCACAAATGTGATGTCACTATGATAAGGACGGAAGGAACGAAGTAAATTTGTGCGACGTAATTTATAGATGGCCCCCATCTATTCCTATGAACCGAACGCTGCAAGCTCTCTCTTAAATCACGCCAGGCCTCGCTCTATACTTCCATAATTATTATATTCTCGTCCGCTTAACTATAAATATGGTTTAAATATAAATTAAAATATAGAGTGAAAACTACACATTTCTTATTATAATACTATGTACAAGGCATCTGTCTTCTCTTGTCAACAACTGTACGCTGCAACCCGCCCGCTGTCCGACGGACGGACAACCTACAATCTTACAATAAACGTTCATACAAAAACCTATCTGGCACTAACATGTATATCATTACAAAATGTATAATATATTTACAATCACAACTTAAACTTGATAAACAACCGAGAGAAAAAAATATTGGTGTTCTGTTTTTTGTTACGAAATAACATTTGATTTATTATAAAACTGTAAAATATGCGGATAACGCCGTAATCGTAGTGATCGTGCGGTCACTTCGAGTATCGATACTCGGCGTGAAATCGTTTATTGTCTTCCCAATTATATCAATGTATCGTTAACTAAAATCGACATACCGCCACCGCTGAGACATTGATATGTATTATAAAAAAATTATCTAACGCTTCACTAAAATGGCTTTTTGCTCGAAAATATTGTTCGCCGAGTTGTTCGCGATTACAAACTTGGCTGGAAAACCCTTCACCGTGAAGAGGTACTGGAAACTACTCTATCTTTTTCAAACAAGCGATAGTAAATTAAAATAGCGCCCTCCAAAAACATTTGAATATAAAACTCGATATAATTCAACAAGCGTTCGTTGAGAATTGAACCTTGTACCGTTCGAGCGCGATCGAAGCACTACGTGATCCCTTCATTATCGAGATACCCTCGTTTGGCCCACACGTAAATAACTCCGTTATAAGAAACATTTTCAAAAAGGAAAAACGAAAAAAAAAACACTTAAGATATGATTATTCTATCACTTATTATTACTCGCTTGGCGACCGATTATTTATTTATTTACAATTTTTACAACGTTTTTTGGTCATAATCTTGGGAAGTTGGAACGCGGAGACAATTTTGTCATTTTTTTGGCAGTCGATATCGACATTTCAGACAACACTAAAAAAAATTGTTCAAAAAAACAAACAAACAATCAATCAATCAATCAATCACCAACTAAATCAATCGATCAACCGATTTAAATCATACGAATATATTTTTTTATTTAATAAATTAAGAATCAAATGAGTAAAAAGCGAATAATTAATCATTTTGAAGTATAGGGAATATTCAAATGACTTAAAAACGGAACATAACGATAATCATAAAGAATTCAAGTTCCATACAATTCTAAAAAGTATGCGTTAACAAATTTAAATAGATAAAACAAGGAAAATAACTAAAGAAAATTAAGAAACGGCCAGTATAAAAAACGATTGCGCCAGGCTGTGACGTATTCCATACATTAATTTGCAGTTTCTTAAAACTAACACCGAAGCACGAGTTTGCTCAATACATTGAAAAACGCTATTTTTGTGGCGAAGTCCAATATTGCGTTTTGTCTTGTTACCATAGCAAGGAGATAAAAAGAATTCATTTCCTCGAGTGGGATTCGAACCCACAACCGTCGCGTTTACGGTTAGACGTTCTGTTAAAACACTGTAATTGCATTATTTATATGAGAAATTTAAAAATCAATCTACCATTCTTTTTGCTAACGCTACATGCGTACGACAACGTTCAATTACGTATGTATTTCCAATTCATACAAAACGTGTATTGTATAAAAATAACGATATTAAGCCTAAGTTTTGTTTATTTTACATCACATTCTTGCAATTCAAATGATTAATTAATTATAAAAAAATCTTGACACGTTGCGAGTACCTTCCTACTAGTGGTAATGTTCACAAAGACATGCAATTAACTCTGAAACTTTCATTTAAAAAATTGCAGAGTAGCGTATATTTCCTTAACTTTTCATAACACAAGTTGGGACAATGCTCTAATCAGTAATAAATAATATTGTATTTTGATCTTTTTAACAGTTGGCAACAAAATTATGTGTGCATTGGTCCAACAGTTGGTAGGCCTGGTATATCTTTAATTATTAATGTTGGCCACATTACAAACTTAGACCGAAATTATTTAAAAAACATTCTAGCTTTTCAGATACTATCCAAAAATAAACAAACAAAAAAATTGTAATTAAAATTCTCACGGAAGTCATTAAATGATTTTTCGATGTAAAAAAACAAGACGTATAGTACGGTCGACGGGTCGAAGTCGCCTTGAAGTTACCTGTAGATGGCTACGCAGATTATATTTTAGGAGTTTGTCTATCCTTATTTACTTCCTTAGTGTGGAATATGCAAATGTTAACAAAATCTAACTACAAAGTGGCCACGATTCGTCGACCGTACTGTACATAATTTGTCACATACAAAATTAGTCCGTAAGTCGATTCGTCAAATCCGTTGTGTTATAAAAATCCTGAATTGTGATGTAGTGTTGTCTCCCACGGAGAAATCGACGTGCTGAGACGTGTCGCGTCTGTTGCCTCACATGTAGACGAGACGTGACGTAGCGTGACGCGCCGCGACGTGACGTGTGACGTGACGTCACTCGCGCGGCACGTTCTTGAGCAAGGAAATGGCGTGTCGCACGTACTGCACTAGGTGGCGGAACGTCGAGAACAGCGTAAGCGGCCCGCACTTGCGGTCCACTGCGATGAACAAGTCTGAAAACATAATGTCAGGTATTAAATAATTTGCTATTTGAATTAAATCAAGTGATATTTTAGCTTCACAGTGTATGCATATAGCAGGATAGGCAGATACAGAGAGAGCTTAGTGTTCAGACACTAAATTTCGAGACATCATGTATGTTGAATGACGAAATTCAATAATTTAGTTAAATGTAATGCTTAATCTGAGGCGCTTATGTCACACAAGTGTGTGACTGTAAACGCAGCGCGGGCGGTATTGTCGATTTCCAATCTGACAAATGAATTATTTAATATTTTCTTTTTCAAAAAAGCAAAGCACGAATTTAAGTTCTTAAGAGGGAACTTAGTGTTAAGAAACGTTACCTACGTTGCTTTATGAGAAATGTAGCGTGAGGCTGAAAAAAAATGCTCAACTCAAAAAAACTTAACCCCAACTCACCTTGATTAGCTCTCAGCCTACACAATGCATCAGCCTGCTCCCATAAATCGTGAGCGACGTACAAAAACGTATAGTACTTCGTCAACTGCAGCAACGCGTGATGCGCGTGCGCCGGCACCGCGTGGGCCACTCCGCAGTACCCGGGGCCCGTACCGGACCCCTGGGGTGCTCCAGGGGGCGCTGGGGGTACTAGCGAGCAGTATCCGGATGATCCGGAGCCGGATCCCGAGCCCACGGAGCCCGCGGGAGAGGGCGAGGGGGATAGAGGGGAGGCGGAGCGTGCTGATACTGCTGATACTGATTCAGCACATGCTGGCTGTAAAGCAAAATTGAGTATTTGAATAGATTTATTTATAACTAGCGGCCTAAACGCGCCTTCGCCCGTTTAAACTTATTCTTATATTATAGCCAAAATAAACGAAATCTTTACATGAATTGTAACCTGTATGTTATTCTGATGTATGAGTTATATTACTAATAAGTTTCATACAAATCCGTTTAGTAATTTAGCTTGAATGTGGAAGAATCATCCATCCTCAGAAGACTCACATTTACAATACTAGTACGATATTCATTATTGTACTAAAATAAATAAAAAATATATCTTAAAAACGTGTATCCAACCTATTTATATGGATTAAATATGTTTTTAGCTTCTTACTTAATAATAATAAGCCTAATATGATACATATATTCTAAATAACAATAAAATACATATGCATACAAATACATATAAAGTATTAAGCTGTCAATTGCAATTAAACTCCATAGCAGAACATACCAATTAAAAACAGAAAGAAATAACTCTAAAAATCACCTTTTGTTGGTACTCTTGCACGATTTTATTGTATTCTCTAACTTCTCGGTTGTACATTTTGAACATTCTCAGGTACAGCAGCGCTTGCACCCGAAGACTGAAACAATTAACATAACATTACATATTTGTATTCATTTAATATATAATTGTTTAAGTAAAAAAATATTGGAATGTACATAACATTATTTAAAAATAAAAAAATGCCAAGTTTTATTTTGTTATTTGAAGACAGATAAGACTCAAACAATGAATGGAAAAGGAAGCCTAACAAAGAAATAACAATAATAAGAATGTCTGACGGGCACTAGGTTCGTATCATTTTTCTCTACGTTATTATCATTATTATAACTTTATTTTAAAATATTTGAAATAAAATAACACTTTAAAATTAAGGCTAACTGTTGTTTAAATTAGTTTTTTTTCTTACATAATAATATCTTTAAATTATTCTTTATATTAAGTTAACNCTAACAAAGAAATAACAATAATAAGAATGTCTGACGGGCACTAGGTTCGTATCATTTTTCTCTACGTTATTATCATTATTATAACTTTATTTTAAAATATTTGAAATAAAATAACACTTTAAAATTAAGGCTAACTGATGTTTAAATTAGTTTTTTTTCTTACATAATAATATCCTTAAATCATTCTTTATATTAAGTTAACTATATGTTCTGAAGTTAATAATATGATTTATTAAATTACATAATTTAAACAAAACATGTGGATTTTTTAAGTCATTTCAATTATAAAACTCACCTTAGAATATCCAACTTGCTGAAAGTGGAATGCGGCGAGGCACGGAAACGTTGTGGCATCGAGTGAATCGATTTTATATATTCGATTGTTTCTCGATATATCGTAAATGCTTTCTTTGTATCGAGTTCCAGTTCCAGTACTCGCCCGGTTAAGACGAAGCATAGCACAGACTCAAGGTACAGCATCACACGTGGTAGGGGCTCTTGTTCTCTTTCCGCTGCTGTGCGAAGCCGTTTAGCTTCGGCTAGGTAGTATCTGGAATATTAAAATAATTATATTAATTGGTAATAAAAAGTTATTGATAAAAAATATTGATATTACTTATTATGATAATCCGTAAATATTTTTTTAGTCTCATGCTGTACCCGCAAATGGCAAGGTGGCCAAACTCAACATTGTGACTAGTTACCAGATTCTTCAATGAAAATAATCCATTCTCTGATTCGGAATCGAATCTACAATAATCGTTTTTACGGCTAGTAATGACTAGAAAAAATATACACTTTTATATAGGCCAGCTTACTTATGATCCCGTTCCTCGTCGGACAGCGCGTCTGCGGGCAGTCTCTCGAAGTATGAGTAGTATATGGGCGTGCGGCTAGCGCAGCGCTCCGACCGCTCTAGGCCTAGGCCCGAGAGACTCACGCCGCTGCCTTCTAGAGTCTGTAGGACAAATTAATTATAAATATACTTAAAATGATTATTGTATAATTAAATGTAACATTTAACACTTTTAACTTATCGAGACAACTTGTTAGCTACTTAAAATAAATTGTTCAGAAGCTTCATAAATGAAGAAAAAATATATTTTAATGTATTGAGACGCTCTTTAAAAGTTAATTTTAAGAAATATTTATTGCACGACCATGTGTCGCGGAATCATATAGATCTTTTCTTTGTAGGTGATTTTTTTAATATTGAGATATTACGTTACGTTATAGTTTCTCGCGGTTGAAAGTGAGAGCCCAGTAATAGCGTTTACCTGGTTATACCAACGGCTAATGGTAGACAGCTCTTACAGACAGACCTATTCCTTTCTACTTGCTTGTTGTTCTTTGAATTTCGAAGGGCAACGAGGTCAAAGTATGTGATATACAGGTTTAACATATTAAAATAACCGATTTTTTTATCTGTCTACTTCGCATAAAATGACGCACTGTACAACGATTATATTTCTATGTAATACGAAATAGTAACATCGGTCAGACGCTACCTGTCAGTGTCTGACCGATGGCTGTCAGCGCCTGAGGGGAGTGGACGACGAAGGTGCGGGCGGCGGAGCGTGGTTACGTCGCGACCTGTCAAGACGTGACGATAATGCGGTATACCAACGTGATCGTTCTGGGCCCGGGCGGCGACGCGTATCTTGTTATAATGTGGTCATTGCAGGGCGTAGGCGGAGGCGCGCATCTCGTACTGACAGCGTCTGACTGCGCCGCGACCTGTCAGCGACTGAGGAGAGTGGAGTATACTAACGTGGTCGTTGCAAGGAGTCGGCGGCGTGGGCGGCGTGGGCACGGGCGGCGGCGCGCGGCGCGGTCGCTGCAACGCGCGCACTGTGTCTGCGCGCAGGCGACTTAGCGGGATGCTCACCGATAGCGTCTGACTGCGCCGCGACCTGTCGCCACCTGATGGGAAGTGAGGTAAAACCTATGTTATTACAAACGGACAGTGTGCTATGACGTCCTATAACCTAACCGTAATATAACCTGTCAGTGTCTGATATTAAGGGAAAATAGCCTTACATGAAGCGTTCCAAGCAGATGAGAGCTCTATATTCATTCGACAATTTAAATGTGATTTTGCAAATTGTATTTGAATAATTATAATATTTCGAATTAGAATAATTTAAAGTATTACAATAGACTACAGCTATGGGATACTAATAGGTCTATTAGCACTTAGTGGGGAGAATGTGGTATAATATATATCTATGCAAATGAAATCGCTGTTGTGTATTGTGCAAAATGAACATAGAATTGTAATATTTTGTTCTTAACATATTGATTATTCGTATTTTAGATTGTAATAATAATGATCTCTTTAGTAAGTACAAAACACTTTAGTTAATTGATAACACATCAACATCCTGCCATGACGAAAATTGAAAGTTGCAATTATTCATAAAGACATTTGACATGACAAGATGTAAACATATATAGTAATTGACTAGAGCACTCGAACAGATCACGGGCTCAAATCCTATTACATTCAATATTATACGAAATTTCAATATGTTTATAACTTCAAGTGTGTGGATAACACTTTAAATATTATAAAGATATGTTTTTGCGTATTAGTAATCATCTTCGTGTTACTAATAATGTCACTTCCATCACTTCAAGTTCTCATAAACACCAAATTTATATTTTCAAATTCAGGTGCGTTATAAAAGGACATAATTATACGAGTAACAAATTAAAAGCCGAAAAAAGCCACAATAAATAAACTTGCAAATAATAAATAAGTACTAACCGTTAGATAAAGAGTTTTGAACTGGACACTGTACGAAACCAACGTCGGCCTCAGCCCGAACGTACCGGTCCATCCGGTCCAAAGGTAACTTCTCCCCCGATATCCGGTCTATTGATAACTTATCGCCGGACAACCGATCGTGCGTTAATTTGTCACTAGATAACCGATCGTGCGACAATTTGTCACTCGATAACCGATCGTGTGATATTCTGTCACTCGATAACCGATCGTGCGATAATTTGTCACTTGATAACCGCTCGTGCGATAATTTGTCACTTGATAACCGCTCGTGCGTTAATTTGTCACTTGATAACCGCTCGTGAGTTAATTTATCACTCGATAAACGCTCGTGCGTGAGTTTGTCGCTCGATAGTCTGTCGTGCGACATTTTGTCGCTCATCCGTTCGAGCTTCTCGCCCGATAAACGGTCGATCGACATTTTCTCGCTCGGTATCCGATCAATCAGCATTTTTTCAGATAGCCTATCAGTAGATTTCCTGTCTGAGAGTGACGATCGATCTGATAACCTTTCGGTTGACAGTCTATCATTCGCTAGTCTTTCCTGCAACCGATCTGTGTTTAACCGGTCGGGGGGTAGTCGGTCGGTGGACCGCCTGTCGGGGGGCCGGTCTGTTCGGTCGGGTATCCGGTCGTTCGTTCGTTCAGGCCGTTCGATGGCAACTCTTTCTTGTATCCTCTCGTAGACCATTCTTTCCGCTTCCCGTTTCCTCGTCAGTGTTTCTGGTTCTTGCGGCGGAGACACTCTTGCGATGGCTTCTTCATTCCGTCTCTCTGCTGATCGATCTCTGTGCCTTCTGTCATCGTCGTCGACCCTGGACTCGAGGGCTGTGCTCTCGATTATTGTGACTTGACCTTTGCCCTTTCCGCCTTTCCCTTTGCCGCCTTTACCGCCCTTGCCTCCGCACTCGTCCGTCTTTTTTGGTGTAAAAACCTGTAAAAAACGGTATTACAATTAATATACTAGCCAATATTTATAAATTTGTAAAATACTTCTGTTAATATACAAAGAGTAGATTAGACAGAGTAGAGTTCTGTTAATTATAGAACTTTACAAGGTACAAGTTAAAGAACATTTTTAAAATTTCAAATTTTCTACAAATGTATTACAAACATAATAGCCTCATATTTTATCCCACAAAAAGGGCTTTTCGCCCGAATTTAAGGTATTCAGTGTTAAATGGCAAAAACTCAACGCCGCACGTTGCTTTAATAGAGCAGAAACTTGAAAATATTTCCTCCAAGTGAATATCGAATTTACAAGTAACGAGTTTACAGTTAGATACTGTCATACTATAAAACATACTTAACTAATATTTAATAAAAAAAAACTTTTATCTAGTTTGGAATAAACATATCCCACACTATACAAGCTTACCTTTCTAAATATATGCGTTTTAGTGTCTTGCAAGGGATGGTGCTGTGGCGGGTCGGGCTCGGGCTCACTGTCGGGAGCAGACGTGGGGGGACCCCCGAGGGTCTTCTTAGGGGGTCGACCACGTTTCTTCTTGGCGGGCCTCTCCTCGGGGGTACGAGGTTGCTTTGGCGGCCTACCACGTTTGACCCCACTTTGGGAGTTATTTGATATAGAAGGTGATGTTTGGTTTCGTACCTGTTGGGGAAGTTAACTATTGAATTTATATGTTATTTAAGGTTTTATCTTTTAGTGATTTACAACTTCGCAAGACCGTCTGATAGGTAGCTTTAGATAGCTTTACTCTACTTACTTTAAAAATTATTACTTATATACCCACGCACTTTTTACATCGCTGAAGTTAATAACTGTTTTAACTATGTATTATATAGTATATTTTTCTACAACTATACACATAGTTATTTAACTTTAATCTATACTTCTAAAATATATGTAAGTGATTGCTATCTGTAACGATACAGACGGTATCTTCACGGAAGGATAAATAAGAATCATCATTTTTTTATAAGAATCATCATTTTTCAAATTCATCACAGTAACCTATACTAGTTTAATCTAAAATAATGATATTTTATATGTACGCTAATCTGAGAAACGGTTCGGACAATTTAAATTGAGTTTTTACTATGGTTTTTTTTTTGTGAACTACAACACAATTAGTGTAATAGTAGTAATTAGCTTTTGTTCAATTGGTTCATAAAAAAATATTAATTTGCTTTCCCAAGCAGACGGAATCACGGGCATAGGTTGTTTCAAATAAAAAATCATATTCAGACGTGCTTTCTATAGATTGAAATTACAAATACTCATTTGTTAAGATAGACCAAACAAATAAAAAGAATATAATAATAATTATTAGAAACATTTAAATCTAATATACTGATCTAAATAATGCAATTTCCCTACCGGATTCGGTCTCGGCGCTTCGTCATCGCTCGACGCGGCAGAGATTCGGTTAGCGAGAGATCTCCGTCTCCTCGCTCCGGGGGACGGCGAGGATGCCTCTGAATCCGACAGTTCTGATATTGGGCTCTGTAAAGATAACTTTTATGAGTTTAATATCAAGAAAAAATAATTATAGTGATAAGATCTTTGATTTTCGGTATTTTGCACATTTAAAATAAAACTCTTTAACTGGATTAATCGAGCACATTTAGAATTATATATGTATTGAGTCAACCCGTGACCACGGACTACTGCGTGTTCGAAACGTCTCTATAATTCTAATACACATTGAATTTGCTTAAAGAGTTTCATTTAAAGTGTATATTATAATATTTTCTTGGGATCAATTATTGTGTCGACTATACTACCACATTAGACACTGTGCTCATATTCCCATGCAAAGCACCAACAGCCTTCCAAAGCGTATCTTTTACTTTAAAATAGTTGTCCAACACTTTATGCCTTTCTCTATGCGGGAGATCAGATAAATTCTTTTCGAAGTAAATCAAAGCATTTCTCAAATTGCCCCTTAACACGGCCAAATCTATCCATGGCTGCTGAATGTTCTCATTGCGACCGTTTCCGATACTTTGCATCAATCTTAGAAGAAGTTGGAACAAATCGTTATCCATTGAGAATTAGAAAGGAGCACTTAATTAAAAAAAAACTTCTTCTTCTTAAGGAACACAAATAACAAAAGAGATGTTAATAGTACAAAAGCTGAAGAGCAATTACAACACACGCCACGACGAGCTCGCTGAATCAGGGTCCGCATACGGGGAAGTGTTTATCTCTTGTAATTCAACACCTGAGAAAGGTGCCATCTAGTCATTATTCAAGTGCTACCTGCACTTCAAACTATCTGACTTGTTGTTGCAAAAAAATAATACTATAGGTATATTAAGTGTCAGGGTCAGTGTCGCGGTGTGCACATCAGCAAGATAAGGTAGCTTTATTAGTAATATTTTCTTTGTTACACAACACCTACAAAGTATATATAATGTGAATTTAATTTACCTTATTAATATATACATATTAAAGTAAACCAATGTAAACCAATCTACTCGTAAATGATTATATCTTAACATAATTTGATTTCAAATAAATTTATTAAAAATAAACGTTTTATTACAATATTTTTTTTTGTTTCACGCTGTTTCCCGCACACAGCAGGGTAGGCAGAGGGAACCTAGTGTTAAAATACTACGTTTCCATCATCACTACGTGCCATCCGCGTCGGCGGATCATTATCCGCCGACGCGGAGTTGAGTGATGGAACTCAACGCCGCGCGTTGCCTCGGCACCAAAGTAAAGAAGCGTAAATATTATATTATAATGTAATCAAAATCGATAACAGATAGATAATACCAAAAAACCTACCGGTTTTTCCTTCGCATCGGCCAAAACATTGCTCAAATCGTGATCAGGTGGATGGGCAGGCGGTGGTGCGAAGTTCGACAAGCTCCATGAGGGTCTTTGGGCGGGGGGCGGAGCGACGGCTGGCGGGGGCGCATTCCCACTTGTGGACTCCGCTGACGAGGACTCAGATTCCGAATCCGAGGGAGATGACTCGCTACCTGAGCTTGGACTACCGCCTGAACCGATTGGTGAGAGGATGCTGTGGAAACAGGTTTAATAATTATTCCAAACATAATATAAAATATAAGTGAGACATTCGTGGCGCAGTGCCACAGCGTGTGACTGTAAACGCGACGGTTCGATTACCACTCGGGGGGAACGGAGTATTTAACATTTTCATTTACTTGATTTCGTAACAGGATAAAGCGAAGTGGTAAGTTCCGCTATTCACGCTATGTCTCGAACATTCGGCGGAAAGTGGGGAACGGAGTCTTAAAACAACATTCACTCTGTCTATCCAGTCTGCTATAAACGGGATTAAACGTAAAGCTTAAAAATATTTAGTATAAAGTATGAATAACTCGCCTTGAATATGTAATGAATTAATAAATATACGAAACACTCAGTTAACAATATAAACGTAGAATGCGATTCAATGACTCCAAGCTCAAACATACTAAAATCATTACTTTTGAGAACACCTTTAGTCAATATAGCTTAACTTCCATATGATACACACTAGGTGCTCCTCTCACATTATTAACGAACGTTATTTATCTAGCGTAA
Organism: Heliconius cydno galanthus; assembly: GCA_036379175.1. Classification (NCBI taxonomy): domain Eukaryota; kingdom Metazoa; phylum Arthropoda; class Insecta; order Lepidoptera; family Nymphalidae; genus Heliconius; species Heliconius cydno. The sequence goes on along the minus strand of JAKRZM010000541.1, from coordinate 467,901 downwards.
ACGCCGTATAACCGTTGTTTGCTATAAAAGTGGAAGAACGTAAACGTAAATTATCTATATAGCAGACACCGTTTAATATACCTGAATAAAATACGATTATAGTATCGTATAAGGTAACTGAGAGTTTTATTTTCATAGTATCTTTTACGTTTCATTTACCTAAAAGATTTAGCAAATCAAATCTTATTTTTTTTTATATTTTTTGTTTTCCTAGTGTTAAGACAGCCCGGTAAGTCCCATTAAGAGACATCCGGTCGCCATTTTCAGCCGAATACTGAAGGCATCGCGTGTTGTATGGCGGAACTCAACGCCGCAGTCTGCCTCGTTACCAGAGTGAGAAAATGAAACAGTCGCATAATTGTGGCCCTGTGTCAGGACTGGCCTCAAGACTTACTAAATATCCTACAAAGAACTCAAACACACAACAGAAATCGAATCTATACTTCATGTCTCAACATATCAAGCCCAAGCACACGAGTATAACCTCAATAATTATATTTTCAAAGAAAACAACGCAAGCAGTTTTAATAATCTTATACGAAGCCTTTCAAGCGTATCACTGTCTGTTACCGAAGTCGGTAAACAAAGGAGGACTTATTACCTCATACAGTTTATGGATGAAAGTTACTCGTATAGTTAAATATTGGACTTGCAGATTAAAAAAGTTCCTACATTATAGACTGAACATATCGAGCGGGTGATGCGGTAAATTGACTTGAAAATTGGACCTAAATGATACGGGTTCAAGCTAAATATGACAATAAAAGTCCGTTATGGACGCCACAAAAGTTAGTATTTTATTGGAAAACTTGAAATAAGCTATTATTATACAAATCAATAGGGTTATTCTATACATAAACGTATAGTTTATATGACATATTCACTATTTATAAGAAATTATAATATAATTCTAATGAATTTTCGTTTCAACTCCAATATACAATATTTTTTTGTAACCCACATTTATAACAGTAAGGAGAGAGAACTGAGTGTCAAGACATCTCTAATCTGCATGTTCCGAGTCCAAATTCAAGATATTGAGTGTTGAGTGGTGGAACACAACACCACGTTTTATCAGATTTAATTAAATATCTTAATCATCTAAGCATGCTTTATAATAACAACAGCCTATTTTCAAGTTCACAAATCAATCAATTGAAAAACAAAAACAAACAAACAATTTCCACATCATCAAAACACTCAAAATAAACGTATACAAACGAGTAGGTACATAATATACTAAACACAAATATAATTCGTATGACGTAATAAAAAGGTCAATGTCGATATTGCATTACATAGTATGTAGTATGTAGTAAGCTGTAGATATAATATACAATGTTCGTCATAAGTTGACCGACTTGAGTCGAGAGCCAAGGCTAGGTGAAAGCGTAATGCGACAACATATACTCGCTATATAATTTAATCTGCCTGTAAATGGTATACGTATAATAGAATTATCATGACAGCCAATTATAAGCTATATAAGTTACAATATATTTTTTTATTATATTACAAATGAACTTGCTAGCAAATAAATAATAGTCAATCGTTACAATGTTCTTCACTATGCTTTACCTGCGGCTTCGCCCGATTGGTCAAATGGATATTTCCATTTGACCAATCTTAAGCACACTTTAAGCTTGAGCTCGGGCAGCTCAGGCCGTAACATTTAGCTTTCCGGGACTCGAGCCGCGCCATTTATTTGAAAACAATTTTGGTTAAAAATCCTTTCCAAAAAAAATTGTATAATAACGACAATATGTTTAAGAAATCAAACGTATTGAATTAGTACAAAACTTACGGTTCTAGTCTGGTAGTGGTAGCTGCGACCTCGTCGTCGCTCTCCGACAGCCCGAGGCTCTTGTTTACCACGTCACTGTAAGCGTGCGATAGTCATTTATGGTTTTTATACGTTAATTTAAAATAAATCTATAATTATTTTATAACTACAGATATTACATAGATTATCAAAATTTAAATATATATATATTATGATAAATATATTATGAGAAAAAAATAAAGTCCATAAAAAGTCAATTGATCTTTTATATAGAGTATCAATTTATTTAAATTGTATTTTATTGTATAATTGTAATACTTACGGAGAGACAGAACTCCTTGAATTTGATATCCGGTTGCCCACGCCTGTAAACAAAGAAAAACGAAACGTTAGTAAAATGTAACATATTAACACTATGGAACTATGAAATGTTTAAGTCCCTGTTATAAAATTCGTTAGATAAACTCTGATTTAATCTCAATTCACAAGAAAAGTAAAAAGCAAAGATAATGTTACATATTCCGAAAAACGCATATTTAAAAATGTTCCCACTAAAATAAAAAAATGTAAAATTCCATTTATTTAAACCACACAAAATTCCAATAATATTAACACAACGTGATTACAAAAATGTAACTTTCAAACATTTGTTTCTATCGCTGTCTTAGTTTTAAAACCACTTAACCGTTAATGTCTTCGTCACTCACACTCAGGAGCTTAGCAACTTATTAATGCCTCAATAGATACAAGTGTAACTCTTATAGAGTGGGCAATAGAAATCAAAATGTGTGCTAGACCGTCGAGAAAGGTCCGTGTTTGTTTAGGCGCAGCCAACGCGAATGTAAACACCGGGTTTGGTTCCCAGCCGATACCGGCGTAGGGCTTCGAACTTTACAGTGGCACGACTGGAGATTGTATAGGAATAATTCAATCAAACTTGTCGAGTTATTGTACTTTGCTGGTTCTCGTTCCCACTCGACAAATTGTTTGTTGATATACAATACTGCTTTCATGCGCCACCTCATTGTGTGTAGGTACGTATGTACAGTCAATATACTTACATACTAAGGTCTACTCGGTCACTCTGGTCTATCTCAGTTAGTATTCAATCACGGTAAAGAACTTTTACATTATCAAATCTTTTATTTACAATTTTTACAGCTTTACACGCTGAAACCAATCAATATTCATAATATTTTCTTACTTACAAATATAGCATAAATATACTGATCGTACCTTCTATTAACAATTATAAATACTTAACCTGAACGCTACATCTCGTAAATATCAGAATATAAATAGAGAACCTAGCGTGAAGGTACTTCGTTCCCCACCTCCCATCTAAATTCGAGACATTGTTCCTATTGAGCAGTTAAACCTAGCACCACGCTCTTTTTTACCAAAAATGAAAAAAAATCATTCACCTGAAGTGAAAATGGAACCCTCAATCATGTCGAAGACAGATAGACTCTCTCCCCGCTACGCCACAATCTTAATTAAACTAAATCTTATAAAATTTACGTAAGCACGTAATCAAAAACCAATAAGTCTACAATATTGTATGTAAGTAAGTAGAAGTGCCTAAAATAAACAAGCGAGACATAGGGTTTGAGTGACGGTGACATAGCCGTCCTACAGGGCTACGACCCTATGGCCGTTGCGCTCACAAATTTACAATTACTTTCATGTTTGTCTGTGAATTGTTTGTGGAATATTAGTCGAAAAGTACGTTAATTGGTTTATGTTGCGTAATAATTACTAAGTCTGTAAAAAGTTATTTTTTCATTAATATTAAAGTTCCTTGAATTGTTTTCTAATTAAACCTGTCATAGTGATTTTTGAAATAGCATTATATATTTAATAGTTATAGGTATATTTTTCTTCACATTAAAATACGAAATTGCTTCATCTGCATCTCTTTAAACATAAAGCATAGAAAGAAGTCTCATAATAAGTACCAAAAAATTCCCACATGGCAAAAATGCGGAAGATTTGTAGATAAGCGGCCGGAACATCCATTTCACGAACAAAGTTTCAAAACCAAATGAGCAATTACATTTACCGTACCTACCTACCCACTACAGAAGTAATTTTTAAAGAATGTCATAATAAAAAGAGTAAAGCATTTGCACGTAGCAAATGTGAATACAGTATTTCTAGGAAAATAAAGATTGATGCTCCAAGATGTCTCGCGGTACCGTTGAGAGAATGCAAATGTCCTTCTTGTCTCGACGTTTACGTTCGTAATACACGAACAATCCACGTGAAATTATGTAAAAAATTTCATCATCATGGCCGATTTAACGATATTTTTGTGTAACTGTTTTTCTGACTACTTTATAATCGTTTGTTTTTAAGATACAAAAAACTGCTAATTTAAAATTAAAATTTACAATTGATAATGAGGAAATGACTTTTTATACGAGATTTCATGGTCGTTTGCAAGGAAAACATTATTTATATCAAAAAATATTTTTAAAACATTAACTACATAATAATCAACATTTTCTAGCACATAGCTTTCGCAACAAACAAATAAAATATATGCGTAGATTATGTCATCCCGGGCCCTTCACAGACGTATCATTGCGACGCATTAGCGTAGGTACAATGCGCGTCACGCTTCACGTCCCTCCGACCGCCACTTTATACACTTTAATAAATGCTTATTTCTTTATTGATTTGAACTTTTTACAGTTGTAAGAATAGATTATAAGAAGTGTGAAGGAGTGTCTTAACACTAAGTTCTGCCTCCCTACCCCGCTATACGTGAGAAATAGTGTNATTAATGCCTCAATAGATACAAGTGTAACTCTTATAGAGTGGGCAATAGAAATCAAAATGCGTGCTAGACCGTCGAGAAAGGTCCCTGTTTGTTTAGGCGCAGCCAACGCGAATGTAAACACCGGGTTTGGTTCCCAGCCGATACCGGCGTAGGGCTTCGAACTTTACAGTGGCACGACTGGAGATTGTATAGGAATAATTCAATCAAACTTGTCGAGTTATTGTACTTTGCTGGTTCTCGTTCCCACTCGACAAATTGTTTGTTGATATACAATACTGCTTTCATGCGCCACCTCATTGTATGTAGGTATGTATGTACAGTCAATGTACTTACTGAGGTCTACTCGGTCGCTCTGGTCTATCTCAGTTAGTATTCAGTGACGGAATAGAACTTTCACATTATAAAATCTTTTATTTATTATTTTTACAGCTTTACACGCTGAAACCAATCAATATTCATAATATTTTCTTACTTACAAATATGGCATAAATATACTGATCGTACCTTCTATTAACAATTATAAATACTTAACCTGAACGCTACATCCCGTAAATATCAGAATATAAATAAAGAACATAGCGTGAAGGTGCTTCGTTCCACCTCTCACCTAAATTCGAGACATTGTTCGTTTTGAGCAGTCAAAACTAGCGCCACGCTCTTTTTTACCAAAAATGAAAAAAAAACATTCACCTGAAGTGAAAATCGAACCCTCAATCATGTCGAAGCCAGATAGACTCTCTCCCCGCTACGCCACAATCTTAATTAAACTAAATCTTATAAAATTTACGTAAGAACGTAATCAAAAACCAATAAGTCTACAATATTGTAGGTATATAAGTAGAAGTGCCTAAAATAAACAAGTGAGACATAGGGTTTGAGTGACGGTGACCTAGCCGTCCTACAGGGCTACGACCCTATGGCCGTTGCGCTCACAAATTTACAATTACTTTCATGTTTGTCTGTGAATTGTTTGTGGAATATTCGTCGAAAAGTACATTAATTGGTTTATATTATGTAATAATTACTAAGTCTGTAAAAAGTTTTTTTTTCATTAATATTAAAGTTCTTTGAATTGTTTTCTAATTAAACCTGTCATAGTGATTTTTGAAGTAGCATTAAATATTTAATAGTTACAGGTATATTTTTCTTCATACCAAAATACGAAATTGCTTCATCTGCATCTCTTTAAACATAAAGCATAGAAAGAAGTCTCATAATAAGTACCAAAAAATTCCCACATGGCAAAAATGCGGGAGATTTAAAGATAAGCGACCGGAACATCCATTACACGAACAAAGTTTCAAAACCAAACGAGCAATTACATTTACCGTACCTACCTACCCACTACAGAAGAAGTAATTTTTAAAGAATGTCATAAAAAAAGAGTAAAGCATTTGCACGTAGCAAATGTGAATACACAGTATTTCTAGGAAAATAAAGATTGATGCTCCAAGATGTCTCGCGGTACCGTTGAAAGAATGCAAATGTCCTTCTTGTCTCGACATTTACGTTCGTAATACACGAACAATCCACGTGAAATTATGTAAAAAATTAAAATATATACGTAAGTAAACGTCATGGGCGATTTAATAATATATTTGTGTAACTGTTTTTCTGACTACTTTTTTATAATCGTTTGTTTTTAAGATATAAAAAAATGCTAATTTAAAATTAAAATTTACAATTGATAGTGAGGAAATGACTTTTTATACGAGATTTCATGGTCGTTTGCAAGGAAAACATTATTTATACCAAAAAATTATAACTAAATAATAATCAACATTTTCTAGCACATAGCTTTCGCAACAAACAAATAAATATATGCGTAGATTATGTCATCCCGGGCCCTTCACAGACGCACAAAGGAAACGGTACCGCGGAGTGTAATTACACAAACTATGAGAACGTATCATTGCGACGCATTAGCGTAGGTACAATGCGCGTCACGCTTCACGTCCCTCCGACCGCCACTTTATACATTTTAATAAATGCTTATTTCTTTATTGATTTGAACTTTTTACAGTTGTAAGAATAGATTATAAGAACGGAGTGTCTTAACACTAAGTTCTGCCTCCCGACCCCGCTATACGTGAGAAATAGTGTAAAACTAAAAACAATTGGAGCATAAGTTTAGTTTTATTGTCACACATCATTCTTGAGATTTTAATGTAATTATAACTTAAAAAGTTTTTTTAGCTTGACGCCGTATCCATCACAGCAGGGTAGGGAGTGAGCCTATTGTTAGTACACCTCGCTCTCTATTTCCCTTCGAATTCTGGAGGTGTTGAGTGGCGGAATTCAACGCCGCACTAAGACTCGACTCCCGAGCGAAAAAATGAAAATATTAAATATTTAATTTCCTCGAATGAGAAATTTATCATCTCATTCGCGTGCTTGTGTACCACTGCGACTAATTTAAAAAAAAAGTTGCTATTTAAATGAAAAAACATAATATAAAAAAAAAACGATTATTCCAGTAAATTTCTGCAAAATTTAAATACACTAATCTACCTATTCTGAAAAAAATCTCGTCTTGCGGAGTCTGTTGAAATACACATTCGCTTTATGCCAGCACTAGAGCACGAACGATATGAACTTAGTTCAATTTAATTTTGAATGAAGCTCATTATAAGTCTAGACTACGGTCGGGAGTGGTGTGAATGCGTTAAGTAAATAAACTTTTATACCATCGGTGTGTAACGGACAAAACGCCATGGTGTTTTATTACATATTAATATATCTTTTTGGAAATGTTAAGTTTCAATTCAACGTAACTCGTTTTGATAAACTTTTAACCGAATTCAAAATACAAAATAAGGCGGTTATTAGTGTGATATGTATTTATGTGATATTGCGAAAGTTGCTAATCGCTATCTTAAATTAATGAAAAATGTTGAAAAGAGAAAAACTACTAGAGCAACCATATTGATATTTAATATATCCTTTCGGTATCCACTTTTATGTGAAGATCGTTTCAATTCTTACAGCGAACAATAATTCCCATACAATTACACTTAATTTTTTAATAAAATATTTAATACATACCTACAATAGAATGATTGTAGGATATTATTGCGGTTAAATAAAGTTAAAAAATCTATAAAACTATATACGTTCATTACCTATCTATTAAAACGATACTAATAATATCTGCCATTAAAACCTTAAACTATTTTAAATAAAATTGAACTTTATCACGATAGACACAAACGTACAAACTGTTTCTAATATAAAAAAAAGCAGAGTTACCTTATTCGATTGTATATAAGTGCACACAGGTCAATCACCGTGTAGAACGGATATTCAATTAAAAGCTTTACCTTTATGGCAATAGATGACGTATCGGCGTAGAAGAATTTTTCACATTATATTTAAGTCTGCGGTTTTTTTTCTGTTTGCGGTTCGTCGGTCAAATGTAATCCTATTGTTCTTTACGTGGAAACAACATTGGCGAGTGGTAGAAAAATAAATTAACTTAACAATTTATAGATAGGCACAGATGAAATAAAATATTTGAAATAAAATTTATATGAATTGCAATTAGTGGGTTTATAGTGCGAATGTAAAAAGGAACAACTAGTGTTAAAACACTGGTTGCCAATCTCAGAATCGAATTTTCGAAACATTGCGTAATGAGTGGCGCAATTTAACGCTGTTCTTTGTCCTGTCACCAGAGCGAAGAAATGAAAATAATTCATACCCGAGAAATATATGATAAATTAAAAATTAAACCAAGACAAAAGAGCATATTCACTCAGATATTTAAATATACAGTTTAAAGTAGTCGTTTAGGGAAGAAATAAATCTTTATTAGGATCTAAGGCGTATTTGACAATGACACGTAACAAATAAGAAAATAAACAAACATAAACATTTCGTTATTTGCGACGCCCAAATTTCAAAGGTTAGTTCACGCTTGATTTGTGAAAAGTTTTATATTGCGCAAAAGAAAGGGGTGGACGAGGTTCTTAGAAGGTCTTTATTTGATATCTTTTGTTTAGAGTTAACAAACTGCCGAAATAGGCAATTCCATGCAATTTTAAAATGTTTGAATTTTTTTTTAGAAAGTTTCAATTATTGTTACACAATTAGTCAGTGGCTATAAAAATAAACAACAAATGAAATGTGACGTTTAACGCCGATCTTGACTTTTAAAAAAAACAAAAACGTGTGAAGTTGGATACTTGTTTGACATATTGTTTCCTATAGAAAACATTAGACAAAAATATTTATCATTGAAATCTCATTTCGTCGGGAGAGCGAAAAGAACCTATTATTTTTCAACTATTTGTTAATGTTCTTGAGTTGCGAGAGACGGAAAACAATGCTTTGTCTGTTAGGATCGGAAATACGTTAATTCTAAAATTCTTTGCTATGCGTACCACGATGACATTACAATAAAAAAATTTAAAATATAAATAAAAAAAGAATAGATAAAATAAAGCAAATGGAGAAAAAAAAAACCTTTTTTTCAACTTCATGCTCTCTACCTACCTCTTCTCTACCTTTAGCGGGGCACGAAAAACTAAGCTCCAAACGCACTATACCTGTTTTGCGAAAGAGGAGAGGGAGCTCAGTTCTTTTTCCGCTGTCATCAAACTTCAAACATGCCTTTTACGAGACCTTTCTCCAGTATCGTTCATGCTGTGTTTTCGAAGGTCAACCGAGGCCCCCCTGCCTCTCTTTCTTTATGATGTAACAAATTAGATTCCGTTCGTGGGAAGGTGACATTAACTAGTAAAAAGTAATTTAAAAACCACGACTGTTGGGTAAGGAGGAACTAAACGTTTCTTTAATTTTGCGTGTCTAATCGTGTGCTCGGCTCTAACGTACGCACGTAGCGTTACGCACACAAATTTCGTGTGAAATTGAATTTGAAATTTGTTAATTTAAAGACTTCACGCTGATGAAATTATTTATCTATTAAAATAATCTAAATAGATTTGTTCGATGTTGTCGATATATTGTAAGGACTCATAGCGTTTAAAAAGCAGATGCTGTCTCATTGGCTGGCTCTACATGGCCCAAAATGGTGGCAAGCTCAAATTAAACTAGAGGGAATAGTTATATTTAAAACAGGCAAATTCCCAGTATATAGACAAAATATTTTGTTTCATCCTTTAACATACATAAAGTAGTCATTTCACGAAACACGTGAAGCAAATAAAGAGTATATTATTTAATGACATTTATATATTTTGTGATCATTTAGTATTTGTCTTCTACGTCTTTTACGCTTTTAAATACTATATTTTTCACAGTACTGTTAGGCCAAATAACATTGACAATGGTAAACTCTACATGGGTGATCTCAGATAATCACATGTTTTCATCAAGCTGTCAAGGTCTAATGATAGGTGCGAAACAAGTCACTTGCGCTTATGATTTATTTAATTACAATCGCTATTGTTTACAATCAAGTTTATAATTACACACGCTCACACGCCTTCTAAGTTAGCACTTGAAAACTTATAGGTTTATTTTCTTTTCGCTTTGCGCTGTTTACGCATATAGAATAAAAAGTCATTGGAATCTAGTGTTAAGAAACTTTGCCCACTTTCCGCCAAATTTTTGGGACATTGTGTGTTGAGTGTAGACATGAACGTAGAAATAAAAATAAATAGTTTTGAACGTTTGCCGCCGCGCAACACTAAGTTACCAAAACATAACGCAACATTTACGACAAGGTAGACTTAGTGTTAAAACTCTCCGTTCTCCACTTTTAGTTCGTTTTTGATACATTACGCCTACAATGCCTATCATTAACTAACAACAACACCGACCTAAGAAACAAGCATCTCCATTCACTTCAACTCAATAGTACCAACCGATACCAGCTATTTTCTTATTGTAAACACAGAATTTGACACAATCGAGTATCTCGGATCCACTGAGTGGTAGACACTGATCGAATCTCTTTTATTTATCGTCGCATTGTCTTGGCCGCGTCATAAATCTTAGTAATTAGCATCTCCACAAGGCGCACTCCCGCACTCCCGCGCCGGTGCATATTTTGACACCTGTTATTTATATCTGATTGTTCTGTGATATATTGCGTCTTTTTCCTTAACAATTGTCACTGGCTGTCGTAATTGAGTAACGTTTACTAGGAAAGACTTGACGTGAGCGAACGTGTACAAATTATTCGAGCACTGAAATGTTTTAATATAGTATAGAAGAGGCAGCAGCTATGACAGTTCTGATTCAAACAAACAAACCCCTTAGCTATTAATATTAATAGGTAGAGATAGAAATAAAAATACACAAAGCACTAATTACATAATGCATCTACATATATACATACATACATACATTCTTATACACGAGCACTTATTACGAATGCAATATTCCTTTGGGTTTCCACTTAAACAATTAAAACCGTTTATTATTTCCCAGGACGCTATGCTATAATTTAGTCAGACTTGCACGGGGAGCTATAAGTCATTTGTCGTAGGACTAATTTGCCGCCATTGAAAGGTTGCTTTTCTACGTACTGAGTGGATAATAAATGATGGCGTAGAGTAGAGTGCATGTGTTCATGTATCGGCATCTATTTGCTGTATGATTCATTAGAACGGACGTATGGAAAAAGGTTGTTAAAACCCACTAGATATGGAAAATCACTTACATAATAGTTGGGAAGTTTTCCTTAAAAATCTATGTAACTAATATATTTTTTTAACTTGTATTTTTAGCATTAGGTTTACTAATTTATATATACATAATGATAATTCAATATTATATGTATTATACGTACCATATACGATATCTAACTCCTTCCCAAGTAAGACATCTCCACACTCAATGAGCTGTTGTAAGAGTGTCAAACGGTTTTGATATCCAAAATCCGATCTTAGAAATCCCAACATTGTCACATAGCACTTAAAAAGTCACTTTAATTTCACTAGTGTTAAGTCAAAGTTTTTTAAAAAAATCACTTAATAATTATTCATCTCCGAGAACCTAAACCAAAATAGCTTATAATCAACAAAACGTATATTTAAACAACTTAAATAATTTCTATGTCTAACACATCCTTCCTTTGTATGTTTTGGCGCGAAGTAACGACAGATGCGCGAGCGACGGCCTCCGGACGACTGCGCCTTCCGAAAGCTATTAAAAACGGACAGGTGGTGACAAGGATCCCCTATTTCCCCTCTATTTCTTACGAATCTACCGACTAGTCACCGGATTTGTTGTATTTCTAATCCGCTTTCTTGTAATCTAATTCGAAGTTCACTTATTTTTACGACGACCCTTTTAAAAGAAAGGTGGGGTAATGCCGTTATACGTGTCTTCTTGGGTTACATGTGCGTCTCATTTAACAAGCGACGTGAAAAGCAAACAAAGGCGTGTGATTAAGCTGTGTTTATAATGTTATATGAATTAACTTCAAACGAGTGTTTTAGGAATATAGAAATATAATGTCATATAGAGAATAAGACAATATAATTAATCAATGAATTTGGAGTCCTCTCGTCGTGGCGTAGTAGACAGGGTCATTAAAATCGATCAGAATGAGCCATTCACGAGTGCATGCAGCGACGCGGCTTCATCAATGCACAGTGACTTTTAATCCTTGCAAATTAAGTAGTAAGTCGCGTGCGCGGCCCTCGGCCCTCCGCAAGTTGTACTCCCTCTCTCCCTCTCTCCCTCTGTCGCTATTATTACTCGCATTGAAACGTGGGGTTGAATCGCGGCTTGATTATTCGCACATCAACATGTTTGCATTTCATCGATTTTCGGGACGCCCGACACGGCACGTACGCGACTCCTTGTACAGACACGATAGAGCTTCCCGACTTGGACCATTCTCAGATGTTCTAAAAGACAAGCATTGCTACAACATTTCGTAGACAGCTTCTCAAGTCATATGGGAAATCAAATTTTATAATAGGTATTATAGATATTTTGTAATGTGGACCTCGGCGACTTGAGAGCCAATAGAACTATTACAAAATGTCGAGAAAGTGTGACGCGAAGCGGTATCTTAGTACGTAAAGTGGTATGTAAAGTATGCAGGTATACGTTTGTTTCGGCCGTGACAGTCGCCCTCACAGCGGTGAGGTCGCCAGAGCGCGCGCGAGTGTACTGACCGCACGCGCCTTTCGGACGCACGTCCTCGATGCACTATTAGCTATGCATCGTTAGAATAGTGGGGGTAACTTGCCAAATATTTAATTAGCGAGGGTAGTTCTCACTCCCCCGGATCGGAGCGTCTCCGTGACGCCCACTTACAGTCTTTTAAGCTGAATGTTACAATATAAAAGTAAAGTTTAGGTTATGAATTGAATATCTTCTCAACATTTATAATTAGGGGTTAAATGTCTTTGTTGTCTAACTTCTTTCAATCTGTCTTTCTTTTGAGCCATAAGATATTTTTTTCTTTTGTTCTTTTATAACAAAAGTACAATTGTACTCTGTAAATTCGAAATTAAGTAGCATATATCATACAAAGAATTATGGAATGGAATCCACGCCTTAAACTTAAAGTCAGAGCTACTAAATATAGAATAAAAAAAAACCAGCCAATTATCAACAATTGACACTGAACTTGGGTTTTCTTGAAAATATTCTTATATTGTAAGGAAACACGTAAGTATCTAATTGTGATAATATTCCGTGCGTTTTCCTTTAATAATGCACACTCGGCGTCATGTGGGTAAATAAACAAGTGACGTAGTGTTCGCGCGACACTGCCAAGCTTTATGACATCAATAGCACGCCCTCGTCTTGCGTGGAGAAAATATAGAAATAAATTACAAAGAAAAAAACATTTACATCGCTTTTGTTTACACATTTGCGTGGAGTTACAATCACGTCTCATACTGAGCGGCCATTGTTATTTCTCTCCATTATTATACATTTATATCATTAACATATAAAAATATGCACTTTGAAATATTTATAAATTTTATGAAATACTGCAAAATATTTACAGTTTTGGGATATCCTTGTTATGAAATTGTTCCTACAACAACAGTAGAGTTGTAGTTTTTTTTTAATCTGAAGCATCGCTACGGAGCGTCGACTCGCGGCGTCGCGTCGCCGCCTCCCGGTCTATTTCCGTACTCGCATCACGTTAAACTAATGTTTTATCGACTCTTCAAATCGTCCTATATTTATCACATCATGTTAATTTACTTTAAAGTCTTCGCTAAAATGAAATATTTTCATAAATAAAATTTATTGGAGTAATCATAGAATTATAAAATATTGAAAACCAAAGAAATACCACCAAGTATAATACTTATCTTTGTATATAATATATACAAATTCACTTGATTGATTGATAGATACTTGAGCAAAGTATCATCTACCAGCAGAAATAAGAAACCGTCTAGACAAATTTCAATAGAATTTTAATATTTTTCGACAGACTACATAAATTCTATTTTTTTCGGGAAATCAAACCTAAAGCACTTAACTATAGTGGGATTTAGTGGTACATTTGTTAAGTTTAGCTTCTGGGGTAACCACAAAAATCGGGGTGTTAAGACATTCCTATGGTTTTTATAGACGTATATATTTTAATAACGTTAACTCGTACATACATACGCTAAGCTAAGCATTTATTTTAAAAAAGCAACATGCATTGTACACCAGAGCTGCTGTCTAAATGGAGCTGCTTTATTAATATTACGTAATGCCCAATATATTGCACGGCACTCGCAGCTTTGTACGCATGACCAACATTACACAAATAACTGAAGGATTTTATAGGCTCATGAATATTATTATACGGCCATACTGATTTCAATATAAAATATGTTTAAACATCACTTGATTTTAAATCAAAACTTAATTTAAATTGATTATTTGTAATACATAGAGTACCTATACATTTTAATTTTCTTATCGTTTGAATATTATTAAGAAAGCTAAGTGAGTTGACTAATTAACTTAAAATCAAAAGCTCTATCTAAGTTACGTAGTTTATAGCGTACATAAATATACATACATTTGTATAACCAAGGTGCAGTGATGACGGTTAAATCGTACAATCCACGAGGGCACCTGTTGGCCACCTGCCCCTAGCAGCATGCGGGCTGTTTGTGGCATAACCCCCATATGCTACTTACTTGCCACGTGCTAATATATTCCATAGAAAAAAAACAAGCAATTACGTAGACTCATAATTTAAATAAAATGCTACTTTTGAAATATTTATGACCAATAAGAGTGTAAAAACTAAACGAAAAGTAAACTTTGTATATAATTATCATTAACTTGAAAAAAAACAGTAAAAGAACAGTTTCATTACGTAACGAGGCGCTAATGTAATCAGTCGGCCCGTAACACCCGAATAAACCACAAAGTTTCAACGTAAACTGAAAATAAATGATTACGGCCGATCGCAAAGCCTATTAAATGGCTTTTCAATCGGAAATATGCTAAATTATTATTGGATTGATATAATTAAGATGAAATTAAGATTTCAATAGAAAATCTAAAACTATTAATAACTAGTTTATATAAATTTACTATAATTAACTAGTTTTTGTCAATACATTTAATTTATATTCATGTGTTGTAGAGTATAATATATTACTCTACCATAGAGGCGTTTACAAGTAATATAAAAAAAAAACTATTTATTATTTATTTTAATATAACCAATTTATACGACAAGTACAATATCAAATCATAATTACACAAACGCTATAAAACTTCTAAGGATTGAGACTTAAATACCAAGACCGCGAACGAAGAATTATGCGTACAATTAGCTTTCTTAAGGGCTCTGATAAAATTAGCTTAATGTTACTCCGAGTGAGCTTTACAACTTTTATTTTCCTTCCTTTGTTTACATCACGGTTTCCCAGAACTGTTGACACAATTTATCGCATTTTGTATTTTATTTTTGGACAGTTATTAATGACGTTCGAGGCGCAAGGGCACAAGCGTGCGAGCTGTAATCGTAATTTCATTTTATTTAATATTTTCGTGACGAGCCAAAGCGCGGCGTTGAGTTTCGCCACCCAACACGCAGTCTCCAGCATTTGAAAAAAGTGGGGAACTTGTCTTAATGGGAACAGAGAGTTTTAACTCTAGGTTCCCCCTTATCTTGCTGCCCGCAATGTGCGGAATACAGCGAGAAGCTAAAAAAATATTGATGTTTCTGTTATAGCTGTACATGGATGTGACAGTAGATAATTAGAAAATATTAAATATTCTATTATATAAATAGCTCCACATTTTACAAAATTTTAGTACAACTCAAATATAGAAAAATCAACAATTTTTCAGTTATTCGTTTACAAAATATTTACAAAAAATATAATTAGAAAATATTGTATTATAAAATTTTTTTAAAAGAAGTGATTTATATTACAAAGGCCACGATGTCAGGGACGCTCGAGCGCGAATACATTGAAATCTGCCCCGAAATTAATGTCACCCTGCAAAATTAAACGGTTGCGCCTCCACTTGGCGCGCGGTTAATTTCATCGTGTATCGTACACGGCCACATTAACCGATCGAATATCTACCGTTTGGGATGGGTACCTATTGTTAATTTTAATTTAAAATAACATGATATGGATTATGTTAATTAATTTATATGTTATTGTACCAAAATTATATATTTTTTTCTTTTATTGACATTTTCATTTAAGATAGCCCTTATATTTTGTTTTTTTTTATTTAAATGGTAAGTAGGACTTATTTACATATATATAAAAAAGTAACAAATTCAGTTCAAAGTATTTTAAAATCATTCAACAGCACGTTATATATAGTTGTTTAAAAGCCATTAGGAGTCCCCCTCGGGTCGGGGGACTTTGGGGGATACAGGCTCCAAGTAAAGTATGGAGACGACGCGTATCTAAAAATACGCAGATAGCGTAAGAAGTATCACTGATTCGCTCTCCCTGCTTTGAGTCATAGGAGAAACATAGAAAAATGTACAAAATTATAAGAATGTATTCGTTAAGCAGAATTGCATAATAATAGTAAGCTAGCTTTCACATATTATACTGCACATTAATTACAGTCCGTGGATACTACTTGCTGCTACCTGTACAGATGTCATTCCCATAAAACGTTATTTTACATATGTTTGCAATAACAAGATTATGCTAAAATTACTGCAAGCGATTTTGGCCCAAAAGGTCAAATAATACAGATTGTATACGCTCATGCGATTAATACTAAATGGTCGGATATCAATTGTGTGTACGTGACTCCTGCTAAAATCGGTCAGCTAACATTTCCACTAGAATTATTAATATAGCACGGCTAAGTGAAGATGTTAATTGAATAATAACAATTTAATAAATACAAATCAGAACTATATTTAACAGTGTTTTATTACTTCATATTACCATAAATAACAATAATAGATTAAAGTTTGATAAATTACATCTTAAAAAGAGTTCTTTATTAAAACATTTGTAATCAATATGGACTGTTACCAATGAAAGTTAAAACACAGTGTATTTTAAACATTGAACCCTCCTTTATTATGTATAAATTACTTCAAATCCTTTGTAAAATACTTGACGGATTCAACCCTTCATATAATTGCTTGGAGAGGGCAAAAGTTCCCATTCGGCTGTGTATTGATTAAAGACAACATAAAAGTTTGGAGCACACGAAGTTTACACATGAAGTTAATAATATAAGATTACTGTCGTTGAGAAATATTTATACCTCATAAGAGCTTCAAGGAGACATAAAATAAAGTTTTAAGACCAAGACTGATTAAGGTTAAGATTTGTAAAAGAAACCTGCTCAGTATCCGTGTTCTTACATGAAAGCTCGAAAAGCTATTTATTTCAAACGACGTGTAAAAACACAGATAATTTCTTTTAATTGATTTTAAGAGTATCGGTTGCCATCTTACACTTGTAAGTGGCCGCGCTACAGTGCGCGGTGGATGGCTTCACGAATCCCAGTTTTAATTAATTTAATTACGCGTCACGACGACATGGTTGGAAGCATGCAGTACTAAAAAACCCTTGGAAGCGGACTGCCCATATCCAAGAGAGATCAAGGAAAACAGCCGACCCGAGATTTTTCTACTCAATTTTAATAGGGCAATTAAAATGTTGTTCGAGGTCAAATGCAATCTACCGCGGAACGATAAAACTTTAAGACTAAAAAGTGAGAAATCGCCCGAAAAAATAAAAAGTGACAGAAAATATAGCTTCCGTTACGGAAAGTAGATTCTTCAGGAATTTCGGTCGAATATTACGGGAAAGAAACCTCGCAAAGATTCGATAAAGTTCAATTTTCGTCGTGTAAATAATGCGTTTATTATCCTCCCTAGTGGAGCCCGATTTATTATGAGGAAAATTGGGTCTCCTTGTGGCAATTGAGGATTAAAATTGCTTTGGATACATCGTGGACTTGCGACGTTTCAGTTCATAAGAGTGGAGGCAGCTACGGCGTCCTCGTAGGGGGGGGCAGCCGTCTTTCATATCGGAGCTTAGAGAGGTTAAACAAAGCGGGGAAGCACAGATAGGAATTGCTACGGGAATTTACATTCGACCGCGTTCTGTAGTATACTGTACGAGTACTGTATATCACGCAAGAACCACTCGACATGATATTTTGCAACGTCTCAAACACAAACAAGTATGTTTATTTCAGATAGGCTTTGACGAGGGCCGCGAATTAAACGGGTGTGGCGCACTCGTCGCTCGTAACTTTATACTTATCATCATTATTATTTCGTTCACGGCGTTTAAAGGTCGTTTTTCCTTATTTGCTTTTTATTATTATTTATGACGGCTGTTACTTAATTGCGCCCTTTGAATCGTTGTCGTTTGAATAACTTGGGGGGGAAATGTTATATTTTTCTACTTGATTTGCTGTAAATATTACAAAACAAAATGAGCTTAATAGTATTAAGACACTTAGTTCCCCATTTTCCGCCGAATTCTGGAGGCGTGTTGAATGGCGGAACTCAACGCCGCGCTTTGCCACGAAACCAGAGCGAAGAAAATACAAATTTAAACAAATATTTTTTTACCTCGAGTGGGGATCAAACACACAACCAGTCGCGTTTAGAGTCGCACACTTGCGCCACCGCGCCACGACTGGCCTCAAATATTTATAAAGCTATTATAAAATAAACATATAGGTAAATAAATAGTCAGTAGGTAAGAGGTGGATAGGCGGCGTGCACATACTCGTATGTCTCCCGTAAGGATGTAGTTGGCAGCGTCGTGGATTCCGTGATAGTTTACCGTTGAATGTGGGCCATTACACGACGCCGCAGGCAGCTCAGCTTAGCATCCACGATGGATACTTATACTTGCAACGGATTTCAAATGTTTTCTTTTTGTTTTGAATAAATTCTATATCTATACGACCTTAATATTTAAAGTGTTCATTTATTAAGATGAGCCTGCAATTCAAATTTGTGGTAATTATATAAATATATCTAAATATCTTTAAATTCTACGAATAAACAATGAGTATTTCTCTAGGTGATATCCGCGACATATAAAATAATATAGACATACCCGCATGACTTATTTCTATTTTTTTGAAAATTGTAATAATATTAATAGTACCATACCGTAATTACCAAAGACCGTCACTAAGACCTTCCTTAGTAATCAAACGACGATACCATATCTCAGCTTACACAGGTGTACCTACATCTATACTAAATGTACCGCATTCTATATGGATCGCAATTAGGACGCGTAAAGGCTTCATTACTAGTCTGTTCCCATCAAATTATATATGCAATTGTTACTGTAGTCGAAGTATTGCATATATTAATTAAACTATTCGATTTTTTAACTTTTTTTTATCATGGATTAAGTTAAAAGGGCTAAGTAATGCATCATTTAGTTATCCATTTCCCGCCAATTTAAGAAAAACATAGTTGTTTAATGGCCTTGGTCTTACTTATTCTATAAAAACATTATAGAAACACACTAATAAACATTCCCTCGAACGTGAACCAAACTTGCATCAATCATGAATCCACAATCAATGTTAAGTTTCGAAAAAAAAATAACGATAAAAGGTACCACATAATGGCAGCCAATTGCTTCAAATCTAGGTCGGCATTAGAATGCGTCACGGTGTTTCCACTGGTCCGTTCCCATTAGGTTACATGTACGCTCGTTACATTACCTCACCCCATCTAACGAATCTCTTATATTAAGTTAATAGTAAAGAGAGTTTTAAGCTACAGGATTGTGGAACTAACTAGTATAAACTTCACTATTGAAAAAAGATCAAATACTTTATTACTTGCAAGTTGCAAGTAAATAAAATATTTTAAAGTTTACCTTTACAGAAGGAACCTGGGAATATAGTGCTAAGACACTTCGTTTCCATAGAGACACTCCCGTTCCCCACTTTCCACAGAATTCTGAATGCCGATGCTTGTTGAGTGACAGAACTCGACAACGCGCTTTGCTTTGTCGAAGAAATGAAAATATCAAATATTTCATTTCCCCGAGTGGGAATCCAACCCACAACCTGTCACAGTTACATATATAAGGTAGGTACATATATAACCAAGTAAAATCAAAATATTGGAATTCATCCTTTTGGCCAAACCAAAAAAGCCTTTGTTTGATTCGTGCATGTTGATTAAAAAAACATATATCCTATAGTTTTTACAACATACTGATTGATTGACAGTGGTGTCGAATGCAGCACACAGAACAGCTCGGATGGAACGATTGCCTCGAGTTGTTAGTTACGCTTACTTTCTAAGCTTCAATTTTAAACCTCCGTACTTACTAGATGTATCGGTGAAGAATTTCTCTTTTCTTGCTGCACTTGACTAACCAACGCATGTAATGCATATAAAATTTAATAGAAACTACTCCTTTAACTACTATCACCAAAATAAAGGCTTAAACAAAACAAACCACAGTGTTATTTCAACTCAAAAAGCACAGCCTCTGTTCATATGTATATCCACAAAACCAAACCACGCTAATTAAAATCCAATATTCCATATATTTCAGTACAGATCCTATATAAAAATCTGGGCGAACGTGCGCCTCGCCCCACCCTTTGTTTTGGACAAGATTTGCGAAAGTGCGCAGCGCAGGCCCCTTAACCCTTCATAATTTAATTGACGTTGATTTACCTCTTAAACGACGACTCCCATCCAAACGGTGCCGTAAGAAGCTTGTCACTAAAATCTTTAGTGAATAATAAAACACGATTAGTACCGAAAATTGCTGTTTATCATACTTTAGAGAGAATATTAAAGTAGATGTATAATTTTCATGTTGTAGTTTATCCCGAGTTTGCGAAATAAAAGTGATGTCATATAAGCCCATATAAACTTCCACTAGGTCGAATTCACATTTTTTATTTGAATGTACTACCATCGCATTGTACCATAACATAATGTAAAACAAGCAAGTATAATAAAAATAAATATAAATAATATTAAACATAAGTTCCAAATAGATATTTATAAGCGATCCAACCAGTGTTTCAACATACTTAACAACGGTTGTACCGAAACTATCGAATAACTCGCATTCGGAGTTTAACCGATAATCTAACTGAGAGCGCAATAAACAAGAGTAGTTGTAGACTTGTAGTAAAATACTACGACTGATGAAAATAGAGCGTATGCAGATAATAGGGCGGGGACGTCTAGACTTGCATACAAAATCGATTCTTAATATATTCGCATGAGTGACTTTTGCATGTGGTACTGCGATATTCAACTAGTAAGCAAAATATTCAATTTACATTTTGTTTGAATTCATGTATAGGACTTATACTTTATAAATAGAAAAATATTTACATAACTACATATTTTACGTGCCTTTTGTAATATTGTAATACACATAAGCATAATACTCAAAATAAAAAAAGAACTCAATAATAATATTTCTATTAAATATTTATTTTATTAATAAATACAACAAAAAACCTACCATATTATCTTATTAAAGAAAAAAATAATTACTACAACAGTGCCTACCCACTCGATTGTACAATGGCACGTCACTAGCACGTCTACGTACGCGGCGGGTGGGGCCCCCCGGCTACGTCACGAGGCCCGGTCAATAGATGGCGTACTACGATTAGACGTATCCCCGTATATTGACGATATTAACATTGAAATAACTCCATTGTATTCTATTTATGGGTAATTGTAATTCATCTAAAATAAATCCATGACGCAAAAGGGTGATCTTTTCATGTTTATTTATATTTATATTGAAGATTCGTTCAGCAAAAGGATTTAGGATGACATGTTCTCATTTGTTTATATAAGATAAATTATTTAGGGATCTACGAAATAAGGTTCAAAAGAAATCTATAAGAAAACATAAATCACGTATCAAATATCACAATATTGCTTCTTAAACACATATTGAAAAGCTTTGAAAATTGAAATTTGTAAAATAGCAAAATTTTGCTAAAAAAGCCCATAAAAGATGATGGATTAAGAAACTAGAACTATTCCGGGACCAATTGAATTATCACGTTCAAAGCGAACGATCGTTCGAAATGAAATAGTATCGGGCCAATACATTGTCTTGCGAATGCCACAATTTCCAGCCAGCAGTATGAGGGAAAAAGGAGCAAATCTGAGTTAGGAATCCCACTTTCTTAACTTCTCAATTCTGAACCTCTCCCGTCTGTAGAATGTGAAGTATTCGCAATCGCGATATATTATTTACGGGATAAAAGCATTGTGAGGGAACAATGAGACGACGAACAAATCGCACCTATTTAAATATAAAAGGTGTTCCATAAGGCAAATATTCATATATGCGTGTTTATATTATAATTTGGTGATAATTATTTTATAGCATACATATCGAGTGGTTGACAAACATCGCAAACATTATATAGGTATTAAACAAGCGGAGCGGTGTTTCAGTTAACGGATAACGATCCGACCAACTGAGCAAAGGAATTTATAATATTCAATATTTTAAATTAACTTGAACAAGTAAAGGGGAATTTTAATTGGCGAACAGAAGGTAATTTTCATTCATTCAATTACAAAGTGAATGAACAATAATTATTATATATTCTTATTATACTATACGACGGGTTAGTGAAGTATGTGCGGAGCGTGGAAGTCATTAAACATAAACAGAAGTCCTTCAAATAATTAACAAATTGATTCCATAACGAAGCATCAACCACCAGCTAACGGCCCACTCGATTGAGAGAGCGACAAGTAAATCTGGCGACAGAAAAGCCTGCGGTGTACAAACTACGGGCATTAATTAAAACTTAACGAAGATGAGTCCGCGTGGAGCTGCGCCGGTCGACCGGCAACTTGGTAAATAAATACAACTGCCACTCGGAGGCTTTAGAGGAAATTAACAAAATTGAAACATCTTGCTAGTGTCGAATGCCGATGGAAAGATGCGACGGAAATTTACTATATTAACTGAAAGTATTTGAACTTATACTTAAATTAATTAATTAAAAACTTAATAAAATCCTTAACTTAGATCTGAAAACTGAAAAGTTCCGGGAAAACCTACTCACTTATTTAATCGAAATCGATATTCGGATTCCAAAAGGGATATTCAATTTATGCACACTATTGAGTTTGACAATATAGGCAATATCCATCAACAGACTTCAACAGAAAAAAAAAGTGAAAAAACTAGAATAAAGAGAATATTAAAAAAGACAATCTCTAAAAAATAAAACATTCTTACTATTTAAAATTAGCCATAAATATTATTATTAGATGATATGTCTTATTCTATAATAATTAAATATAATATGTAACATACAATTAATACTTAATTAAATCCTCTCAACTATTCAATTGTAAATAGGTACCTGACAGAGGTATAAAGTTGTTGAACCGATTAATAACCACGGAGCGGACGGCTTTGGAAGTCTCGACCGCAAGTGGAACGAAACTTATTTGGGATGTTATCTTAATAGGATTTATATGAATTTTGGACGTTAGTAAATGTTTGGCTCTTTTATTCTAAATGAATACTTAACTAACAATAATAATACAACTTTATATAATTAAATTTATGAAAAAAAAAATTGTCTTACACGGACAGACTTCCATTGAAACCAAAGCAGCAAGTTCAGATATGTCCTAAAAATAACTCAACAGTTTTGGATAAGTTTAACAGTATTTGAATATCAAAAAATCTAATGAACTAACCAACTCGGAACACAGTTAGAAAGAATATAAAACTGCAAAATTTCACATATTTTTACCCATACAAATTACAAATAAGGAAACCCACAAAAAAGAAACAAAATAAACAACAACCATTAACATATAACCTTAAATAGAAATTATAAGGTTAAATTAACGAGTAACCAATCAGAGCCAGTTAATATAATTATAATGTAAATACATCGATTCTAGTTATGTTAATAGAGTGTTGTAGACACACCTGTTACCGCATACCATAAATATTAAGTAATTAAGACTATCAAATTTAATATAATCTCCGTGTGCATTCGTGGCCGCGTAACAGGCAAGGAGGTGGGGTTATTTATGTGTGTTGAATTAAGAAAATGTATGTATGCAACATGTTAATAATTAATTAAACTATAAATAATTGAAACGATAGCATCAGATTGTAAATGTGATAGTAGGTTCGAAAAACACTCAGTGGAATGGATTATTTTTGCTGATTAGACTATGTGCGGCGTTGACATCCGCCGCCGCCACACGCAGTGTCTCCAATTTATGTAGCCGACCGTCGTAGCACCTTTTGTTCTGCCTACGTAACCGTGACGCTAAACAAAACTAGAACAAGTTTTGTTGCTTTTTAATGGTTCTTTTGTAAACACCCATGCCAAAAGCCAAACGGGATAGGAAAGATAATACTTTTATTATTCTAATAGCTAAATATAATACCCCGAATATAAGATAATCATTATTACCGATATAAAAATAATCTTCAAAATGAATAGCAAATTTCGAATAACTAAATCAAATTGTGACTTATTTGAAATATATCAAGACTTAACAATACGAAACGTTCCTTCAAAAGTAATTCCGCGTGAATATCTAATGTTTTCATCTCACAGTGCTTACAAATTGTAAATTGTTTACGAGCGGCCGGGCGCGGTTCTATAGCCCCTAATAAATCTATGTGAAAAGTGGACTTATTCGTTACGTCGCGCCGATACTGTTAAAACGCTTGCGAAACACCTTTGGTGATATTCAATTTAAACCATTTATTTTTACATATAAAATTCAATTATTGGTATCCTAAACTAGGATACATGACATTTTCAACTTTACCGCAGGGCCATTAAAGAGAATCGAGAGTGTCAAGATACTAACTAAGTTCTGCACTCTCCGCCGGAGACATACTGTTAAGTGGCAGAAACTTTGTCTTACCAGGGAGAAATGAAAATAATTAATTTTCCCAAGTGGAAATCGAACCCATTATTATCGTATTTACCAAATCTAACACAACCTATCTTATTATTCCCGAAACACGATTCATAAATTCACTTTTAAAAAATGTATTGATTACTGAATAGATTCAATCCCCGAGTCTATTTTAAAACACTATGAAAAAAAAAAACTCAAGTTTGTTTAGTTAAAGTCAAATGACAATAAAACAAAGCATGCAAATGAATTCCACATCAATATTAATAAAGCGAGTGATATATTCAATGTTGTGTTAGACAGATGGCTCGCAACACGCATTGCTAATTTTAATATGGCGTAGTATACACTAGTATTGACTTTATGTAATATCGAGTCCTACTTATAACTAAAAAAGTTATAACAATACAAATAAAATAAGTAATATGAATTATGATTGTATTAAATTTAAAGTAAATTTAAAACTTCAATTCAGTTTTATTTTATAATAGCATAAATATAAGTTAGAAGATATAGGTAAAGCTATAGGTAAAATCTATTTTTACATATAAAATATTAGTATATATCATAATCCATCTGAAGATGTGGCGATATTACTGAAAACAGGCCAGACTACTCTATACAGACAGGATGTGATATAATAGATGTCATACAATAGGTGACACAAATGAAAATCATAATTAAAACAAAAAATCGTAATGAAACTTATTATATTTTACATTTCAATAATAATTTACAATACATAATACACCTAACAATAATTACAAAACAACAAAAAAAAATCACCTACAAAGAGGCAAAACAAAACAAAAAATAAAACAAAACTTAATTCCAGTATTATCCATTGAATCAACAATCAACTACCTACTTATAATTAAATTAAAATAACTATGAAGCTTTTAATTGTCAAAGCACTAGTTTACTGCTAATAAGCTCGCAGCTCGCAGCGAAGACAGAATACACATTGTTAATGAACTCTAAGTTGGAGTGTGCCAACGAGATTTAAACTCTGTTTCCCTTGATCTCTTTTGTGACGGTGTTATTTTTATTTGCGTTTCGCACTCTAGTAATCGGGCAAATTAATTATCCTCCGCTTTCACAACAGGTTTGCATTTTCCACGGCGGCGCGGTGGTCGGCGCTCGGCTCGACGTTGTGGAGTGCACGCGTGGAATAATAATTGTGTTTGGTATATTAGCTAACAGATTCGTATTAATATACCAATAAAATTAATATTCATATTATTTTATTGCTTTAGTCTTTATTTATTATAAATATTTTTTATATTTCTTAGTTCATACATAATATACTATATAGTCAAATTTATACCAACAAAAAGACAGCAAATTTTCAATAGTACGCTCATACAAGCGATTTCATTAAGTAATTACATCGCCAAATCAGATGACCGTGCCGGACAAAGGACTCACTCGTTAACATCTCGATTGCCGTCGACTAACAAAGGGGTGCAGGAGTATAAACTGCGAAGCTTTTACAGCACTCGGAATGGGGGGTTGGAAATAACTATAGGTTTTAGTCTCATAGGTAAAAAACACACTAGGTTCACTTTTCAGCGAGTCTAATTCGTACGGCGGCCCCCCGGCGTCGCGTCACACACACACTGCCCCGTGTTATTTCAGCGTATTCGCAGTCGCTTGTGCTATCTATCGTGGAAATAAAACCAATAGAATATTAAATCGTGCCCGTTTTGCCGACTTGGAAAAAGGAAAAACGGCACGTTAGCGCGTATTCATTTGTCTGCAGCGTCTCTCGGAAAGCTTGGTCATAGTAAAAGTTCAAAGTTTAGAGCGGACGTCAGAATTTATTTGCCTAGAAATTAACTCTTTGCCAATATGTGTGTTTATTGGTGCAATGAAAATGCTAAACTTCTTTACTGATATAGGAATATTTGTATTCGTTACTTCTTAAGGCTGAGCCAAGGCAACAAAAAAAAACACAAAACCACAAGCATGAATGACCGGGCGAGTGGGCAGTGGCAACATTCAGAGCGGCCCACATTCTAAGAGATGAGATACACAAATAGCCCGACAGGCGATAGCGATTCAATCTCATTTGGTTATTTAGAGTCGTATAGAGGTTTTATTGCCTCGTGAAATCCTAAAGCGAAGCCGGCCAACCCGTCGATACCCAAAACTGACAAATACTGGGCTAGTTAACACTAGAAGTTCAGTCGGTAAAAATTCCATTAGGCTTACGTTAAAGCGTGGTTTTGTCGTGTAAGGGGTAAGCAAAAATCAGTTTTATCACGGCCGGGAACGAGCCGCGTTCGCGTGCAGCGCCGTCGTAGATGGCTGATAAGGGCGGTGGACGAGCGGCGGTGGACGTCGCATTCATTATTATTCAGTTAGCGCAGCAAATATTTTTGCGGGCACGTTTGTTTTATGAGTTTATCGCGGGCGACGTCAGAGAGCGCCGACTGTGCGCGTCGACGACAGGTGGCGCTGGCGAGCCGCGCCCGCGATACGTGTAAACTGCCTTTAATAATTCATTCTAACTTTTATTTCCTCGCGCGCCCGACCGTGCCGCGCCAATACATAAATGTGTTTATATTTTTCGACAATGTCATATTTTCGTCCAGATCACGGCGATTAAAGCTGAATCGCGAATGGGCATCGGGAGTTCCATTCGTAGTTTTTCATTCAAAAAAAGGTTAAAAGCAGTACTTTGCTTCTTTTAGCGGTTCAGAAAGTTCGTCCGCTTTGTAGTGTAGCAAACGAGACTAAACTTTGTAGTGTCCTACTTTGTCTTTTCTAAAGCTTTTTGTAGTCACATTGTTGCTTGCATTTAGATTAAAAACTGGAATCACTTCTTTTTAGCTTAAAATAACTCGAAGTTAATAGAGAATTATGTTAAAAATAGTAACTACACGGGACACTCAAATTAATTCAATACCTAATTCAAAAATGAATTCGGCATGAAAAATCACTAAAGAATCTCATTCCTTGCGACGAAGGCGCTCATTCAAAGTTGGCTCTTAGGTTTTACTCAGTTGAGGTAGCCAATTAGGCGAGCAAATAGGCGTTTTGAGTCTTTATAGCCTGTGGCCGCCGACATTTCAGACATTCACGATTGCCCACGTCGACATCAGTATGTACAGTGGACATATACGTGAAATTAATTAGAAAATGTATTTAAATTTAAAAAAATGTAAAAGTTAGGCATTGTGTATTAACTTTAATTATAGAAAAAGAGATTCTTTTGTGACGACGTAAACCCTGACCCCTAAAAAAAATATTTAGAATTTCTTGAAGATTAATAATTTGTTTTGCTGAATTTATTATATTATTATATTATAGAAACACTTGAAAAAAAATTGAAATGAGAAAGCAACTAAAGGCATAAATGGAACTTTAAAAATAAACTAAAAACAGCCCTCTAAAGTCGAGCTCAATCCGCAAAGCTATTTCCTTGTAATCTACGTCTAGATTTGTTAAATTCAACAGAATTATCTTAAATGTCAGTTGCGTTATTTATATTTCCTTCATAAAATAAACTATTTTATGAGTAGCATGCAGACGTAGGATGCACATATTTAGAACCTTGACCTTCAAAGTTTTATGTTAACATTATTTAAAAGTTTACATTATTTTTTATCTTAAATCTTTATACGTTTCTTTCATAAGTTTTCAACTTTGGAAGCACAATTTAAGTACCTATACAAATAAATCACGATTAACGTATTATGTAAGAACATCTGTTTTCACGTTTTAGTTGCGCGTTTCAGGCTGTATCCCGCACATAGCAGTGTCAGCATTAGGAACCTAGTGTTACGACACTGTGTTCCCCACGTTCTGCTGAATTCTAGAGGCCTTGCGTGTTGAGTGGCAAAACTGAACGCCGCGCGTAAACATATTTATAATAAATAAAATTTATTATGAAATACATCGTCATATTTCACAACAATATTATATATAATAGTAAGAAATTTATTTAGTCATGCAGATTTCCCCAAGTGACTCAGTCATTCAAAGTCAAAGGTTATAATAAGAAATGAGGTCAACTAAAAATTGCTCTAACAACATACAAATAATTACATATATGTCATTTACTACAATAGAATTAATATCTACGTTATCTCGTTACTAGTCCTATATAAAAGTGATCTAGAGGTTCTTTTTTTGGTTTTTTTTATAATTTCCTTTTTTAATTTAAATTATAATTTAAAAGAAAGTTCACAGGTGGAATTGAGTAACCAATTGTCACTTCATTTCTTTTAATTTATACAAAACTTACAGCATTTACGATAAATAATTTATCATTAGAATCAAATTTATTATTATATCATAAAGTAAATACAAATCAAAAGAATCTATTAAAATCTAGACAATGACTTCCTTTAATATAAATTTTAATAAAAGATTAAACCTAGAATTAAGAGAGGCATAACAAAAAAATAACTTACCGGGTTTAGTAAGGGGTGTTTTGAGATCGTTGTTTGTTTGAGATAGCTGAGGATTCTCTTGCACCTGCGAATTTTCATTTAATATTTATTTCGCTCCACTTCGTTTACGTTATTAAGATATTTCGTTTAAGTAGAAAAAAAATATAAACTAGAAATTATTGCAAAAGACGTATTTCGTGTTTCAGGCAATGACAAGCTAGTGTCGAGTCACTCTGTTCTTCATTTTCCGCCTAAATCATTGATAATTGATTTTTTGGAACTTCACGCTTTTTCTTGCACAGCAGTAGACGGAGGAAATATAGAGGTAATACACTCCATTATAAATTTTACGTCCCAATTCTTGTGTTACATTTTACTATTGTAAAAAATTAAAAATAATACATTTTCCCGAATGGGGGTCCAAGCAACAACCATAGTGTTTGCAGTCAGACGTAAAAAGACGTTTTAATAAAGAACAAACTAAGCAAACAAGCTTGTAATAAGACACAAGTGTTTGCCTTACCTTATTGGTGAACGGGTTGAAGATGAATTCCTTTTCCAATTCCTTCCTAGGCGTCGCCGCGATCCCCGAGACCGGAGTTGGAAGTGATATCATCTCCTACAAATATAATAAAATATTTATGGATTCACTATAACCATATTTTGCCTTACGGTACAATATTACGTTATTACAAATCGGAAACAAATGTTTTATATGGTTAGTCCTTTAAAAGAAAATAGGATATTCGTAAATTATACAGTTATTTAGTCGTTTAATTACTATTTTGGCCTAACACAATATAAATTTTACAACGTGTTGAAACAATTACACATACAAAACTATAAATTTATCGTATTTTATTGTAAAAGAACAACAATACTATTTACGATAAGAGATAACAATCAAGTGTAAATGATAACGGAAGAATCGATAAGGTTCTATAATTAAAAATGAACTCATATTATAAATTACAATGTTTAAAATAAAAATCAAATTATATAAATAACGCATATTATTAAAATTATTTTATTAACATTATTAAAAAAATATATTCAATTAGACCTGTACAAGCTCTTTTTAATCATCGAGCTACATTAAAATGTCAGTAATGTCAGTCGAACTTCTGATGCTTCCGATGGAAGGCTGCTGCTTAGAAGAGTAGTACCTACGAGTACTAACTTCTTATTGAAGAAAATAATATAAGCAAGACTAGTAATTTCCTTTTAAAATAATAAATGAAAGTAATGTTGTTTTTTTATATAATGAAGGCCAGCATAATTATCAAGTTCACTGTACAAAAATATTAAAATTGGGTTGTGGCCTCTTAACTTATGGACAGAGTACTTACACTCTTTACAATGACAACGTTTCAGTGTTTTCAACGATTCAATTATGTTTTCAGCTACAAATCTTATAATAAACTTATCTTTTCTTTTTTAATAATTTGTCTTTTGTTATATAATTATTATCAACATATAAAAAAATGTTTTTGCAAAATTACGAGAAAACCGGCTTATATAGTACTATGTGGTTGGTATATGAAAACTTCAGGCCGCACCATTAATTTATCTGACAACCGTTGACGGGAAGGGTGACTCCACAAAACAACAGAGTGAAGTTTATGAAAGATGTATTTCATTCCAACATAATATCTACTCCAGATTTAAAAAAGACATACATTTATATTATTATGGTCAGAGACAAATATTTTATTAGCACGGAATTAGATAGAACCATTGATCTTCAAATGTATAAGAAAGAATGATGTGTCACGATCATCCATTAAGAAAGTAGTCCATTGTGTATAGTATATATTTCACTTTCTCTCAGGAAAAAAATGTGACTTTATGAACATATATTTTTAATATTAACTTTGAACAAAATTTTAACTTATTTTAACCATTTCAGAGAAGTATTTTCGATATTCGTTACTATTATCGTATTTAACAGCTATGTAAAAGTTGCAGACAAAGGCATTCACAATACAATCGCCGTCGCCGCATATTATGATTAAAAAAAATAACTTATAAAACTGAAATTATATACAAAACTTTTAAATATAAATACAAATAAAAAAGAGTCTTACCTTTAATATAGTTTCTATTGGCGGTTGGCTGCTATCGATGTTATTCTGTAAATAAACGAAAATATATGAAATAAGTATGTAAAGAATATTGAACAATGAAAATTATGTTCTTACGTACACCTTATCTCAGGGTAAGGGATTATGAGCAAAAAAATTACATAGATTTATTGTCAACTTCACACTCTATCCCATATACTAGATATGGTGTATAGTGCGTAGGGCCAAGACACTCTTTTTTCCGATTTGCTGCTAAATTCGAGACTACGGAAAATAAAATGTACTTTTTTCTCCGAATAGGTATTAACGTAATGTAAAAAAAAAGCTTTTCTCAATAAATGGACTAACCAACACAAAAATATTTTCTTCAATTCGGACCAGATGGTTCCTGAGATTAGCGAATTTTGAATTTTATATTAGTAGAAATTAAATGAACGTTAATTATAAATTAATCTATTCCTCTCATCAATAAACAATAATTGCTCATCAATTAGCATGATTTATTTCAAAATGAATCCTTGACATATAATATGTAAGTAATATGCATATCGTTAAGTGTTTATAAATGAACGATATTAATTAATGCTCATTCGCTATAAAGTGCCTATACCTAGTAATATCTTTTCCATAAATTTAGATAACATTTTATGTTGAGTTGCGATAACCGAATCGGTAGTTCTAATTTATGAATATTTTTGCCAGCTTCACGCTATGTCTCCTGTAGGCAGACAAAGCCTAGTGTCAAGACACTCCACTCACTCTACTTTCCACCTGATACGATTCTGAGTGGCAAGCAACGAAGCACTTATCAGAGCAGAAAAATTATATTCATCCCCTGATTCAGATTGGAACTATTTTGGATACTCGAATTCGATTAATTTTATTCAAATTCAAATTAAATATTCTTTATACAAATAAGCAATTATTATAAGCACTTTTGATATTTACATTTAAATATATATCTATCTACTATAAAAGTTGCTAAGTTCGAGTAATGCGCGTAAACTGACAGAAAAAACGGTTTTATTTCAGAACCCATGTAAAAGTTGGCCATAAGGAGTTATACGACCGTAAAAAACGAGCAAATTTGTAGAAACTACTGAATAAAACTATTTTTATGGAAACACGTGATTACTACTTTAGCAAGTCCTGACTATTAGGTGTATGGACGGACTGTTACAAATACAACCTTATGGCTTACGTAATATACTTGATTTTGGATTGAGGAGTAATACATCAGTAACTGTTTTAAATGCGTTGACACAGATTAGTAATAAATGTTATGTCGAATTCTGAGTTAACACACAATATCATAATAAATCGTATAAAAACAATAAGAAATGTATATTATCCGTATTTTTTTAACAAATAATTTGATCTTTATAAGTTTAAATAATTTAGATGCTAAAAAAAACCTACTAATATAATAATTGTGAAAAGTTGTGAGGTCATCCTCATCCTGTTCGCTCCACTTTCACGCAAAAAGTAATGATCTAGATAAAAACTTTACTGTGACTGTAAGTAACACGACAGTTTTGAGCTCGATACCCACTCGAGGAAATGGAACATTTAGTTTAATTTATATTTCTATTTTCTTTGCTCTGGTGTCGAGGCAAAGCACTGCGTTGAGTTGCGCCACTCAACACGCAATGTCTAAGTTCCCTCTGCCTACAATGTTGTGTACAGCTTGAAGCTAATTTAACCTTTTTTTTTAGTTTTAAAGTAAAGCAAAATAAAAAATAAATCATTAAAATGTCAAATTAAATCTACATACAAAATGACAGACAAAATTAACTCAAATTACTGAAACAGTTTAAATACATTTATTAATAACCGTTAATATGGAGATACGAATTAATTAATCCCTCGCAGGTAGGTACAGGTCGTGGGCGATGTTTGAAGTTCACCAAGTGCCCAATAATCTTAGCTAATTATCCTCAAACACAACTAATCAATTACTCTAAGACAATACTGGAGTAAGGTGCTTGACAACAATATGCTAACTGACGTCACGTTGTGGTGCTGAGATGTTTTAATATACATACATATATGCTCATTGCATTATAGAACAACTTTCAATATTTTTTTTATATAAAAAGATTAAATAAAATTATAGTAACTCCAGCAAATTCACCAAAAATATTTTTCATCAATATTTATTTAAATAATAATTAATTAAATTAATTAATTTTCTTATTAATATTGTTAATTGATATAGCTGCGTTTATTAAAAAGTATAAAACAACTGACCCACTTCTATAATATAACAAGTTCCATAATATCTAATTCCACATTTCAGACGTAAAACAAGCAACAGAAAGGAACTTACCTAACTTAATCACTACCTAAAATTACTTTTCAAGGCATTGAAACCCCCCGTGACCTAGAAAGTGGGTAACTCGGTACACTTGTAGCATGTTTTACAAACAATATTAGGTTAGCGCAAACTCGGCACGTAACGCGCTGTGTTCATGTCCAAAACAAATTATTACTTCCACGAAAACTATTTTATTATAAATATGAATTTACGTAAAATATGAAAATGTGAGAAGACCTTTTTGACGAATTAGTGTTAGAGGATAACATCTAGATAGAATCACGTATTATATTGTCTACTTCTCGACTCATTGAATGGCAGAGCTCAAAAATAACTTCTTATTAGAAACTTACATAGGTACCTACATCTAAAATATTTATTATATATTTATATATAAAGAATACATTTAACACCATAGTTGTGGATGTGATCTGTTTGTGGAACGATTTATTTTCATTTTCCTGTTCCTAAACTCTACACCTAATGTCTGGATATCAGAAAACGGAAAACAGTGTATTGATTCTAAGATTTCCTTGACCTTTCTATGTGGAATAAAAATTTGATACTGTTTATTTTGACATATTATATAAAAGATACTTACTTGAGATTGGATGCCGTTAGGTAACCGTAAGGGAGGTGGTCGATGCGCAGCCGGACCTGTCGAGTTGAGTCCTTCGCTCTGTTGACAAAAGATTCATTAATAATAACTTCATATATATTTTAAAGTAAGCAAAGAAAAGTTGAAGTTCACCTAAGAAAATATTTACTTATATACATATAGAGGGTACATGTATAGAGGGTAATTAAAGTCAAACCAAACCCTAAAATGAAATAGTTAATGTTTTAATGAATACATTAAAGAAGTATCAAAAAGCGTTAAATCTCGAGCACGTGTTTACAATAGAGCAAAGTATCGGGAAGGCAGCCCGAGGCGCTCGCTTTAGAAACTTGCAAGTAAAACTACGAAACTTCCGACCAGTGGCTTAGTTAAGCATAACTGAACCGCTGCCATCGTTTTATGAAATATAAGCTAAAATATTCTATATAATAGATTTTAACGAAAAAAAAACTGTTCACTTTCAAAGTTCCAATATTAGCAATATAAGTACTGGGAGTAATCTTATAAGATTTACGAGCAGGTCGAGTTCAGTTGATTCAAAAGAATTTCCTTTTATAATGGAAGCGAATAAATTCTTATAATGGCGAGAATAATTTGATCAGATGAGAAGATCAGACTGAAGCTTTGCATAACAATGGCTGTCTCAGAATAGGTCACTGTTGATATCGTTTATTGGGATGCGCTCATTAAATTTATTTTGAATATCATGTAGTGCATAGTTATGTGTTACATAAAATGTCGATATCGAGTTCTGCCGTCACATAACAACGTCTCCAAAACTGAAAGGGGAACGGAGTGTTAGGTTCCCGCTGCCTACCCTGCTATGTGTGAAAAGTGTGAAGATGTTATTTTCTGTTGTCGTTTTAATTTTTTTTCCTAAATTTCAATTTAGTCAGGAAAACAGAGGCAGACTGATGATTTATAACTCTACCATATTTCTTCTTTACTTGGGCACATTGTGTATAGCGTTGTCATGAATGAGATATGAAACCACGCCTAGACAGTGCTAGATCATCATTAATATAGAAGAAAAACCTCATAATATATTTACAATAATTATTACCATTACAATAGCAACAATAAAACAATAAAAATCAAATATCTAATAAAACAAACTAAAAAAAATATTAAAAAACGACTATAAAAATTGTTAAAACGCAAAGTTAAATAATAGATGGCCGTTGTCAGCGAAGTTTCCAGAGCTGTAATTTGGTACTTTTATCTCGACAATCGAGGATAGACGAGTGCCCGTGACGCGGCCGGGGGAGTGGGCTTTGTTGATATTTAGAACGCAACAATGTTATTACTGAGAATATGATTTATATGTGTATTTAACATTGAACAAGTTTTTCGATGCTTTTTATATTAATGGAAAGTTTTTGTGTAAATCTTATGGATTCACTTACAAGTATTTTGTTACTTTATTGAATTACATATTTACTTAACTTAATAACATAAATTTCAATATATCATCCGAATTTTATTAGAGTGAATTCATTTTAGCACCACACTTAATCCCACCACTGATCTCAATTTTCTACCCGAAATCGCGTTTTTAAGGCCTTCCCAAAAAAAAATACGTAAAAATTGAAGATGACATGATAAAAAATGTAGTTTCTTGCTGTTTTCCGCATAGCAAAGAAGGCAGAATAAAACCTGGAACACTCCAATCAACTTTTCATTTTTGAGACACTGCGCGTTGGTGGTGTAACTCAATGGCGAAATTTGTATTAGCAGGGCGGAGATATGAAAATAATCCCCCGAGTTAGATTCTAACTCACGATCATAAAGTTATCGCCGTCCTACTGCATTACCACGCAAAGTCTAAATTATTATTAGTTAATATTATTTAAATTATTAATATTAAATTCTAACAAATAGTAAGTAGTTATTGATAGCCTAATCCGTACTTTGCTCTTTCCCAACTTAATTGAAAATCCGAAACGACAGTGACAAACGATCGCAAATCTGTTATACCTATATTATTGTTATTAAGTTTGCATATTTTATCAAGTTTCAAGGAGAAAGTAGGAAGATATCTTCTCTCATCTAGTTTAGTCAAAATACCAAATCATAATTGACATAATATTATTATACAGATTAAAATAAAACCTTCATAATATAGAACTAACATAACAATTATAAACTTAGAGTTATTACAAAAAAATTATGTATATATTTAAAGAAAACTAACATAAAAAAAATAACTATGTAAAAACTATAACAGTTTCATAAAATAATAATGAAAGGTTATTTTGTATTACAATACCTTGTTATAATAGGGCGGGCGGTGGTGCACTCGGCCATTTTGCAGAGCGTTTGTAGGCTTTTTGAACTCATTCTCGCGGCGTGACGGGTGACCTGGTGACAAAACAATACAAGCTGTAAGTATAAAAAATATATGCATAAGCTGTGCTAAATTTTAAAGTACATATTAAATTATGTTACAATTTTAGTTCTCGTTAAGTTATTAATTTTATTATTTTATAATTGTTCAAATTGGAAAAAATTGGTTTACGCGGTTTCCCGCTATCGCTACCAGGATAGGCAGTGGGTTAAGACACTTCCGTTACTCACCGCCGAAGTTTGAGGCATAACGAGCGAGGAAATATTAAAGTAACGTTAATTATAGAAATATTACTAAATTAACAATATCATATACCTACATAATTACGTCTTTTTATTTCTTACATCAAAGTTTAAGAACCAATTAGTTTGAAGACGCAGTCAGCGTTAGTGTAATTTACTGCAAAATTAAGATCATGTTCGCAGTACGTGGAATGAATATTCGTGTTTCGATCTTGCGAGCGCGAAGAGACGTAATTATTTATATTATTTTGGTAAAAGTAAAATAATACTAGATTTATATATAAAGTATATGAAAAAATAAAGTCAAGTAAAAATAATGTTCCAAACTTTCACGTTATTTCCCATGTGGATCAAATGTGACACATGATTAAAAGTCGTTCCTTTAGTAAGCTAGAAAGTTTGTAGCCAGATAAATATTATCAATTAATATCTAAGCCAAGTTAATGATACTCATTAATAAATGAGCATATAACTGAGTTCATAAGAAATACAAAGTGTAGTATAAAATTCATAATCGATGTTTATATAAAATACATTTTATAAATATTTGTTCAAAAGTGTTTTCTCAACTTAAAATTTAGGCAGTTCAAGTATTACTTTCAATACAGAACTATCATTTCATAAATCCTGCCCCTTTGATGTTTCACCCGAATTGAAACTATTTCAACTTTTGAATTTTTGTTAAAAAAATAAATTTATCATCCACCGCAATTCGTTCCATCCCGTCCGCGGGATTTCAGAGGAAAATTAAAACGGGTTTTCGTTTTTAGCTGTCATATCGCCGCCTGAAACTTCAGCAGTAGAGATAAAGAGCGGTCTAACCATCTTAATATTTTGTAAAAGTTTACAATAAGGCAGATTGTGTAGCAATCATTTATTTTACCGTTG
Source organism: Heliconius cydno galanthus (assembly GCA_036379175.1). Taxonomy (NCBI): domain Eukaryota; kingdom Metazoa; phylum Arthropoda; class Insecta; order Lepidoptera; family Nymphalidae; genus Heliconius; species Heliconius cydno. The sequence goes on along the minus strand of JAKRZM010000541.1, from coordinate 430,140 downwards.
CTTATTAATTGTATTATAATTATAGTTGTAGAGTTTAGCAATTATTATCAGTTCTAAATGCGACATTCATCTGTTATGACCTAAAACCTTTAACCTTTAAAATTGAGTTGTGTCACTTAGAACGTGTCGCTGAAAAAAACATATTTTTAAACAAATATGACAAGCACACGCCACACACAAACTAAATAATTTAAAGTTTTTATACCATTATAAAAACTAGGCGCACTCATCAACTTCCTTTGCGTGATTTATGTAATGTAAAATTCCGTTTTTTTTTTCCCTCTTTCTAGGTATTACGAGAATTTTTTTTAGTGTTCCCCCACGTAAGGTTCATCATCATTACAGCGTTTTGCGCCGCGTAATTCCGACTGTGCATTAATTATATGCATTAGAATAACCAGTACCTGCCTACTTATAAATTGCTTTTAACACGTAAAAAACAAAACATAATTATTAAAAACTTTAACTTTAAAGCGGGTAACTGCAATATTCCACTTTTATGGCATTAGAGCACAGCGTTACATGTAAATGGGGCTAAAAAGGGGGAGCCCCTCCTACGAGCATCTCTAGGTGTTTAGATTTATGTAGATTGCGAGCAGGACAAAGGAGTTGCTATACGTTTCGCATTCACTCGCCTTTGATCGGATATGGGCATTGTTCCTTAACTTGGCGAATGTATTTTGAATTATAAATAATTAAATATATGTATTCAGTTTCTATTATTAATGTTATTTAAAGTTTAATAACATTCATGTTAATATATTAAGCAATAAGTTTAAGGTGGTCGTGAGTTTTGGGACAGCGGAAAGCAAAGCGCGGCGTTGAGCTCCGCCTCTCAACAATGTCTTGAAAATTGTGCGAAAAGTGTATTTATGAATAATTTAAAACACAAGTATTCTTTACTAAAAACTCCCTATATTGGGTTCCATAAAAAAAACATCACCTACTACAAACCTAACAACCACTAATACAATCTCGATATCTTCACGAACCACCCAAGCCGAGCTAACGTAACTCAGCTACAATTGCACGCATCTGCGGACTAACACAGCCGCGCCGCGCCACCCTCTCGTACCTACATAATGCGCCACTGTCGCGTATTAGATTACTTGGCGACGCGCTAATGTAATTAAATGCATACGTTTAGTGTTAATTGTATATCATCTTTATTTTAAACTAGTAAGTATATGGTATTGAGAAGTATTCTGCACATAGCAAAGTAGGCAAAGATAGGTTCTTTTTGCTGGTTCTCTACTTTGTGGCCAGAATTTAAACATTACGTGTTGCTTGGCGGATGTATACGCCGCGCTCTCGAGTATTAACCGAGCCTGCAACTATCACGCTCAATGTCAAATAACAAATTAACAAGTAAAAAATGATGACATTCAGAGTTAACTTTATTAGGACTTTATGTCTGTCAGAAAACTCACTAAAACTTAAGTAAACGTGTAAAATAAAAAGACAATAATAATAAATTGTTGATAAGAATATAACCTTATATACATTTAATTATAATATGCATATTGCGACACAAAAGTCTGGCCTTCTGCAGTCAACGTAAGGCTGAATAATTATATTAAGGAAGTAATATAAAAAAAAATACTGTACATTACCTACGTAAAGATAAGTATTTTCGAATATGGAGATAAACTATTAAATTTTAAAAATCTGTTTAAAAAAACAATTAGTTGACTAAATATTACATTTATATTTTATACCTCGAAACAAGGACCTTTCAAATTTTTACGTTTACTAATGTTTCATTTTCACCATTCCGAAGATAGAAAAACAGTAGTGACGCATTTCTACGTCTCTCCGTTGTATAGCATATAAAAAAAAACAAAAAGTGTATATTATAGATAAACGTACGTTTACCACCAATACTAGTTGTCTCGTTATATTATGTATTTTATATGAAAAAATGTCCGCGTCATATTATTAAGCGTGATTATAAACATATCATAGTCAATTGCTATATTGTATGTAGAAGTGAAAGTGAAGCAACCTACCTACCTGTGTTGCGTGACAAGATGCGTTTATAAATTAAAACAATAATTTATATGTAGATAATCTTTTTATTGATATAATATTAGAAATTTATTATCTAATATCTAGCTATCATTAAATACTTGTTCAAGTAATAAAATTTCCTAACAGAGAATGTAATAACAAGTACATAAGTACATTTTTTTAAGTAAAACTTAGTACTTTAAGTATCGGTAACTTCCTATCTTAGTGCGGCGTTGAATTCCGCCATAAAACAAGCTGTTTCAAATTGTAAAGTGTAGGAAAGTGAATCGGAGTGGCCTTGCACTAGGTTCTCTCTGTCTATCTATCAAAGCGGAATAAACCGTCAAGCTAATATTTTGTTTCTTTTTGTCAAATAGGTACATTAAATCAAATCAGCTTCACGCTGTATCCCGCACACAGCAGGGTAGGCAGAGTGAACCTAGTGTTAAGACACTCCGTTTCCCATTTTCTGGAGGCAATTCTGGAGGCGTTGCGTGTAACCTTTTAGTCTATTTCGCTACCGACTGCTCTACCTACATAAAAAGTTTTCCATTTCACCCTAAGAAATATCGTGTTAAAGTTTCAAATAAATAATCGTCACGCTCGAAATGCTCGTGACCTTAAAACCCACCTACAGCTGGCAAATCAGGTAAAATTTTGATAACCTTTTATCACACCTTTGAAATGTTTCTTTTAACTTTATGCTATATCCCGCATTGCTGAGTGGGCAGAGGGTAGTGTTAAGACACTCTGTTGCCCACTTTTAGATGAATTTTTGACACTTTGCCTGTTGAGTGGCGGAAATAATAATTTTGTGTATATTGTTACCAGAGCAAGGACGTGATAATATTAAATAACTCATTCTATTGAGTTAATTGGGCGGAATCAAACCTACAACCGTCACGTTCACAGTTACACGCCCAGCTACTGTACCTACCACGCCGGCACCTATATTTTATAAAATAATCATATTTTTCCCGTGTGATAGCTATCTTAACCGAAGACGTCGTTTGATCGCAAAATGAGATTCAGTTATGAGCCGCCATTTCTACGAGTATATGATATACCTTGTTAGGGAGTATCCACACGTATACGCACTTGATACGTAAAGAATAATAGCATTGTGTACAATAAAATGTAAGTGAGCTATATTGGTTGTTTAACACCGCTTTGAATACACATGCCTTTTATTGCTTTTTTGTTCGTAATATTTTATATTATTAGTATTGGAATAGTTAGCGTAACGAATATGGGTTCAAACTTATTGGTGGTATATTAAAATTTTTGATATATAGATTTTTCTTTATAGTTAGTAGAAAAATATCAAAAAATTAATAAAATCTTTAGACGGATTCACGAAAAACCAAAATTAATAAACATTAACTTTATTTTCATACGAGTAAATGTAGAGCGTCCCCCATATCGTATCAGTAGCAACCAAGTAGCTGGTAATAGAAAACGGCAAATTGACCAATCAGAGGCGACGTACATGAGTAATTGAGCTAGATGTGCAATTCTGCTGGTTTTATCAGATAAGGCCTGCAATAATGATATACTTGAATCTTATCAAGGCTTTGAAACTTTAAGAATATTTAAAAGCCACTCCAGGAAATGTATATATTTTATTTTATCTTCCTTCGTAAAAGTAATAATCGAAGCCCGTCGCTACGCAGAGGCACAAGCATGCGATTGTAAACGCGACAACCTGTGGGTTCGAGTCCCACTCCAGGAAATAAAATATTTAATATGTTTATTTCCGCGCTCTAGTAAAAAGGCAAAGCGCGGCGTTGAGTTTCGCCTCTGAATAAGCTATGCTAGATCCAAAATTGGGCGGAAAGTGGGAAACGCTAGTGTCTCAGATTCCCTCTGCTTTCCCTGCCAAGTGCGGAATACAGCGTGACGCTAAAGATAAAAATAAAAAACAATAAGAAGGAAAGAGAAATGCAAAACTTGGTATAAAGTTCGTTATTTAGTTATAAATATATTTAACTCCTTTTGAATACAACTGTAGTAAATTTAGATAACGAAGAGAGAGTCCTCTAAGTAACAAGACAATTTAATCAAGCTTCTGCTATCCACCTGTTGCGTAATAGCTAGCTGTCTAGCCATTACTACAACCGAACTGTTCTTCATAATACATATACTTATAAGACATTTATTTCACTTTAAATAATTAAGGTAACATTTTCACAAAAAAAAAATCTTTAAACAAATTTCCTACAATGGAATTAAAAAACACTCATTTGAAATATTAGTTTACCATTAACAAACATATCAGAGTAAAACAGTAAATAATAAAAAAAATCCCTATTCAATATTCAACCGTACAACACAATTAAATAAAATTTCTCATTCGCATATAAAATCCCATGTGACGTAACGAACGACATCCAATTAGGCATTTCCCCACATAAATACATATATATCTATATATATGTATGTATGTATATCATAACTGGGCGATCGAGGCATAGCTTTCGTTGCTTTTTTAAACTTATTCACGGCGTATTAACGCTATCGGCTCACCTTTATTGGATTTAAAAAAAAAAGAAAAAAAGATCATTCAATAATCCGCGGCTACCGGAGTCGGTCGTTAATCAATTTGAACAACTCTGACTCATTTTAATTAATATCATACTTATAGCTCACTGTTGGTTTAACTACCTGTTATTATGAAAGATGCGGTCTTATTTGCTTAATTAAATGTTAATGACATCCTCCCCGCACAGTGGGGGGCTAGACTAATTAGTGGCAACGGGAAGTAGCTGGTTCGAATCTAGGAGGCGATAAACTTTGTATTACACGATGTTTATATCTTTTTGTAATTAGACTAATAATCTTTCAATGTAGTAAAATAATATGAAGCGAACGTCTCTAGAACAGTATACAGGAGTTTACTCTCTAATAAAATTATCTATCAAAGCATAAAAGTAATTATTTCGAAGAAACTATTATACCTTTAAATACAAAAAAATACTACATGTACCTCCATCAGTAAATAAACATAAAGACAACTTTTTATATATATAATAAAATATATCATGAATATTTTATCATTTCATCAAAACCATACACATAATATTCGAATGCCAAACTAAAGAAATCTCGAAGGGAAATATAAAATGTATGTAGGCGACATCTCAGGAGATAGCTTCTTTGAGCATAACTTAGTGCGTAATAAATTCCATATCGGTACTTTATTATCGGATCGCCCATAAAAATAAGTGCAATAGTTCTATAGACTTTTTGTGGGAGACAATTTATGGTGAGTTAAGGTGAAAACTATTTTGTTGATAACATGGAATATTTGGAGTAGGTGTAAAGTCGGTACAGGGGTCCATGTTACTATTAAAAAATAAAATAATTGTAACATACAAATTCTCTAGTTCCTCTCAAACAAATACTATGAGTATCATCATTCAATGAAAGATGGTTAAACCACAAACTATAGAAAAAAACGGTGAACATAATATGTATGTGGAATCTCTCTCTTTCACTCTCTCTCTATAGAGCACAATCCAGATAAACTAAACTACACAAAAACCCTCAGTTATGGGCAACTGCCGCTAACTAACACATCACATCGCATGACCCATTTAAGATAAAGATAGATAGATCTACAACAATCTATCAAATGCACGGACGTTTTCAAATATCGACTAAGCGAATGGTAATCGAATGATAGTGGTGTATAGTATGGGGCTATTTCCCAGATGCACTCGACGCGATTGCCTCCCTCCCGTACAATGGCGAGTTAGAAAGTATTGCATTGATATCCGATAAGACGCCTGTTGCACTCGCTTCTGAGATTAGATGCTGGCTGTATAANTGTTTCCCAATAATGCATAGTGACAATTACTTTTTGCCATCGACATCCTTTAACAGAGTTTAACGTAATTGAATGACCAATAGTCAGCTCCGAATATAAGTACAAAATACTCGGAAAAACATCGAAACATTGACATTAAAGCGTATATGTATATTTTAACATGAAATATTTAATAAATACATATGTAAATGACCATATTTTGCGAAAAAATATGGAGTTTATTGTTCAATATTTTTCTTTACATGGCGATTGCGCTTAAATGCACCACTGTTGGCAGAAGTGGAGCCCATAACCGTTGCAAACCAGGGTTAATTAAAAAAAAATCTATTTTGTATAAAATAATAATGCAATCAAGACGTATATTTTACTTACCATCATATATACCTACATAATTTATATGTGAGAATATTTTATAATGGTAAGTAAGTATATTTAAAGACAAAACGCAGAACATTAATAGCTTATCCACATTTCAACGACATTTTCCTTAAACACACAGAATAAAACAACATAAACATTTATTTATTTAAGACACTTAAAGGTAGCGAGAAATCTCTTTAAAAAAATAAAGAACACAATTTGCAGTGCATTAAAAAGTAATCAGTTGTAGGTACGAAGATGAAACAATGCGTTATGGCTCGACTGGGCAATGACACCTGCGGCCGTTGACATGCGCCCGCGCACCGGCCGATTGTATCACCCTTAAAAGTATTACGATCGATTTGTTTTTTATGAGGTTATTTAATGGATCATCTGCTTGCCTTTGAATTACAGCTACCGAAGAGTTTTTTGAGAAGCTTTTATAGTCTTATCTCAAGGAATAATGCATATTAATAAAAACATACTCTCTCATATCAGTGTTATAAAGATAATTGAAATAATAAAACATTGCGAGCTATCTTTAAAAGACATCGTTCTTGTAAATAAACATAATATAGCAACTTTCTAGAAGCACTTGGCTCTGTTTCAGAAAGTAAGCATTGTTCCGCAGAGGTGATGGGCTGTGGTTGAGGTAAGGTAGGTTTAGTTGTTCATTATAATGACTAACTTCAATATCCACGCACAATCTTATTCACCGACGCGACGCGACGGGTACAATCAGCCAACTTATAGGGCTGTGGTTGACTCAGAATAGGTTTTACCGACGGACAAATTGAAATATTTATTTAGCCAATTGTGGCTTTGTTTGTGATTACTTCGTGACCTACAAACAACTGGAATGAAAAAGTTAAATATTGAATTTTTAGTTCGGGACTTTTATCGCACAGCCACGTAATAACTTTAGCGTAACGCGTCGCGACAATGGATTTCCGAATCGACTTCATTTTAAACAATATGAATATTCATTTTGAGGAAAAATATTTTGCGTAAATGCAAGAAACCAGGAATTGTGACACAATTTAACTGTTAAAATAACAAACGTTTTATAAAGGGTAATAGTCTTTGAAATAACTATTACACAAAACGTTAAGCCAGAAAAAAATCATAACTAAACGGAACTTGGAACCACGTAAACTTAATTAATGTAACACAATGTAAGAAATGAAATATTTTATCTTCAGTATAAATTGTGAAGAATTAACGCTAAAGGGGCTTCGGTGATGTAAAGCCGAATCAGGTTTATATAGGCCAGATTCCAGACCTTTGTTTACAGCCAAGGATCCGTAAAACTAGTACTCAAATGCTTTTAGTTGATTTTATCAGTAAGTGATTGGTTCAGTGTATGGATTCTGTTTGTTTATTTATCAATTGTGTAAAGAAATTAAATAAAACAAACAAGGTTTAGTAAGACAATATACCAACGACAATGAATTATATTATCATCACCTTTCATACAAATTCTATTACTAAATCATTCCCATTCCTCGAGTATGCAAAAAATACAATTCGAACTGTTAATATAGCTTTGATTCTGTAACAAGTCAGTCAATAAATAAAATATATACATATAATGCCAATATATTATTTCTATATGTCATATAGTGTGTTTAATTTTATAAGCACGTGCCGAGATTTACGCGTGGGTTTAACAATGGTCCATAACTTCAATATTGAATGAAATGAATCACAATCAATTACAATATTTTTTTTCTTTTCCTACAAAAGTCTATAGCAAGACTAATATAACATAATGATTTAATTTCAAAGCAGAAAATTTTTAGATATTATTGAAGTTTATTTGAAACTTACTTGAAAAACCATAGAAATGTCAATTTTAATTCTCGAATTGCAAAACACATATATCGAAATGAGTAAAAACTTTCCAGACGAATCTGAAAACATGTTAAACTCAATTTATCTATTGAAGACGTCCACAGTTAGAAAGTTGTAAGTACTAACATTGAAGACTTACTTAATTGTCCGTCTCTCAACCGAATATAGTAAAATAAATCATATAAGGTATGCGAATCACATCATTTTGTACGACAAGGCCGTCGCTGTGTTCCGACGCGACCGTAAGGAGGTCAATGCAAGAGACGATTCGAGGTTTTCCCTCCGAGGAGGAAGAGGACAACGTTTGTTTACTACAATATCGCTTACATGATAAGTTATATACATATGTGAGTGAAATAGCAAATTCAATTTGTATGAATCATACACAAAAATTACAAAAAAATAATTAATCAAACGTCTTAGACAAAGACATTAGTGCAGAAGAATTGCTGCTGAAAATGTTAATCATTTAGAATTAGACATTTAATTAATAGGAAAGTCAAGCTATTAGCACTAACGGATATATACACCAGTAGGTACTAGGTTCCTACTAAAGTTAGTCACACTGCGTTTTATTCCGCACACGCTGCTGACTCATTCATTTTCACCTTGTATCGTCTTTCTATCATTCCGAGGGCACAAAGGTTTTTATTACACCGTACACAGAATGTTGATTCAGAATGGCAAAAGCCATAACGTTCCGTATAAAAGCTGTACCGACGCACACAAGACCTATAAAACTTCCTGAAACCACCCCCAGGAGGGGAGAGGGGGTGGAGAGGGATGGAAGTGGAAAGGGATGACAAGGTGCGCCGCGAGGACTGAATGGAAGAAAACAAATCGCATAAAACTTCATTCTGGAGTACATAACCCTAAAGTAAACACGAGTACTTTTGGTAATTTAAGTAATTAAAATAATATTTGCTATTTGCATTGTACCTACTCCTAAAATTAGAATATTTACGTTACATAAAAGTAAGATAAAAGAAAAATATTTACTAACAACAAACCATACCTATGTTTAACATGTATTTGACGCTTTAATTAAGAATTTTAAAGCTGAAGTATTATTATTTTATTTTACAATACAATAAAAAACTAAGTCATTTATTCATTTATTTTTCGTTTATCCATTGTAGTCTAAACAAGACGATTAGGAATCAATTATAAAAAAAGTTAGCTAGATAGAAAAAAATAATTATATCCTTGAATAACATTCTTATTGTGTCACAATAAATGAAATAAAACCTATATAAATATAATTAAAACTACTCCGTTAATGATTGGCTGACAGACGAAACTACTACTGAACTTAGAAATTAGGGACTGTTGGAGATCGCTCCCTGATAAGAGAGGATTTCTCAAAATTCCTAAGGGAACGGGAAAAACATAATTATCCATTTACCTCTTACATAAGAAAATAAATGTTCAAAATCATTTACTACACAACCTATAAAATCCACAACATACCATATAGCAAAACACAATAGAATCAGACATTTATATTACGGCTGTTGAAAAAGAAAAGAACGATACGTGTTCCCAGAATGAGTCGCTTATAATAAGGTAACGAATAAAACTCAGCGCCGTAGACATGTTTATCGCGCTCGTAATGTACGCGGCGTACACTTTTCAAATGCAAACATAAATTTTCAATGGCAACTAAGTATATATAAGTGGTCGCTGGGCGCGCTCGCGGAATTTTTATTTTGGAAGGGACATGTGAATGTTTGAAAGGAATTATACAATTAGATTTAATTAGTGATAATTAAAGCAGCTAATATTATAAAGCTGAAGGATTTGTTTAGTTGATCGCGTTAGTATCAGGTTCTGGTGCTGGTTCAAATTGTAAAATTATTTTAGTCTCGGATATTCCATTTAATCAGGAAGGCTTTAGGCCATCGACGTTAATCGATTCGCTGTAATCTACTATACTTGCGGTCAGCGTTACCTCGAATACAGAGTACGTCACATATGTCATACACAACTCTTACATATTGCTTTAACTATACGGACGAAGCTGGATGTAAAAGGTAGTATTAAAAAAACAAACAAATATCCCACCCACTAATAAATCTCGTAGCTCTTCACTAAAATGACCAACGCTAAGTAATATTCCAGACGTGTAGCAAAACCCAACCGTTTAGAATACAATGGCACATTGAGCATAAACTAGAGATTTGCGTATCGGCCAATATTTATGTGACGGCGGTTAACGCCACCGCATCCTACGCTGTCTATGCACTACGATATACCCACATTTGTATATTATATATATGCATTTTTAGCATTCAAAACTGAACAATATTATTCGAGAAAATACATCTAAAACTTATTGGTTGAACGTGAATTCAAATGCTAGCGCTTTAAAATGAAAGTAGATATTCGTATGCTTTCTTTATATGATTTTCATAATAAAACAATGGTCCTAGTTTGATTTATAAAAAACTTAAGTTAAAATAAAATACTAACAATAACAGTAGAAATAAACTAACATATACTATTAATATCGTTAACATATACTATAATTATCGTTTCATATCGTATCTCCTGGTCATTACCAATATAAAGTATTTAATTACGGTTTTTATTATCGCAAATTAACTTTTCCTCGTGAAAGTGACTTTATTCCATTGTGTGCATGCTATTGGTGGTTTTTTCTTCTAATTCTCGCCGGCGAGTGCGTTGAGCTGAACAATAGGTTATAAGTGCTTACAACATCGATGTTACTTGTCATTATAAACTATAAGCACATTATAGCCATAAGGATAACAAATTAAATTTTGTGTTTATTGTAAATTTCTTTAACTAATATTTATGATTCATGTTTCATTTAAAATGTAATTCAAATTATATTAAAAAAAAATAATCTAATTTTGGAGATATGAGATGAATTGGAGATAATCAACAAAGATCAAGGAAAAAAGTAATTTATTTTAAATATATATATATACAAACTAATAATGAATACACACAAAGACTACCGAGAATAGAAAATAAAAATAATTATTCAAATCATATAAATACAAAAACATCAATCAAAAAATCAAATTAAAACAGAGTTTAATCACCATACAATTACTCTATCACAATAACTAGTTCACAGGTTGCATTTATTGCTAACGTCCTATACTATCACTCTGTTTTCACTGTGAAAGTACGATTAGACTAATGCGAAACGAGCGATTGGTCAATTGACGTGTACCCTACGTGTGTGTGTTCGTATTTACTATAGGAAAATATGAATGTGTGTATACTCCCTTATGGATGTGTGCATATAAAGTTTCATTGTGTGTGTATGTGTGTACAGTGCAGTGGCTAATTCCGTTAACGACCTCGCCCGTCGTATGTTCATTACATACCCTCTGTTGATGATAAATGATTCGTGGTAGGGGGCCCATGCCTTTTGCGATATTAGCACATGCATTCTTAGAAATATTGGAAGTTAATACACAAGTTAACTAAGTTAATTTTTTTTTATGAAAAAGACTTGTAAGTTACAAAGGTACGGCAACTGGAAAGCAACAAACTACAAATGCGATAAGTTATTTTAATTTTTCCGCTCTAGCAAGGGAAATTTCGTTCCGCTACTAAAAGTGATGTCACGATTTCGGGAGAAAGGTGAAGAACGAAGAGTTTATACACTAGGCTTTTTTTTTCTCTACCTATCCTTCTTCTATATGTTAAATATAGCGTGAAGCTAATAAAACACAAAAAATTAAAGAAAACCTTATTATGTGTTAGATACATAGTCGTAAATATATACATTTAAGACACGATGCCAGATATACTCAATTTACCAAACGAGTCGTATTACAAATTTAATACGGAACATTTTTATAAATCAGCTTACTGGTACTCTCGATCCGTTCAGGGATGAAGGGATTATAGGATACCAAGTAATGTAAAAACAGATTCCGCCGTGAATACCCCACGATAAATATTCTCCGATAAATTATATTGTCAAAATATTTATAACGGCGGTTCTCTATAAATTCGACACATACTTACTTTTATAAAAGTAGATATATTTCAATATATTATGTGCTTAAGGTGTGAACATAAATGCCGTTTCATAATTCAGATATAGGTAGAAAAGTTTACTATGAAATTTAATCCAAGGTTCCCTATTGGAAGAGTGAAATGTATACTGCGAAACTTTTCGTTTTCGCCTTTGATATTCAATAGCGCTAGGAGTTTTACATTTGTGATGTTTGAAATATTCCCAGTGGATTTAAGCATAACATCTTACGGACACGTTTTATTTGTACACGAGTGTAAAACTTCAGTTTTAACGATTTACTTGAAGAAATCAAACAAGTAGAAAAAGATTTGCATATTCCTTTTCGCTGTAAAAATGTTAGAAATTTACTATTCGTTTCAAATGATATTTCACTAGCGACCGACTACATCCTTGTAACAGTACACGTTCTTTGACTCTCTCAGTAACAAAAGTATTCAATAAGGATAACAAGAACCTAGGAAAGCATCTCCATACTTTTCACACATACAGTAGAGCCGGCAGAGATAACCTAAGCCCACTTTCTCCATTTCCTCTCGAATTCAAAACAATCTCTTTGATCTTTAAATATATATATTTCTAATATGTACTAAACATACCATAACTTTTTCACAAATGTTTCTAAAAAATATAAATAATAAGTATTTTTCCTTCCAAAGTATGGAATAATATTTGAAATGTGTTACATGATGGTGTTCCTAGTGTAGCAAATCGGTGCAGTGTAATCCGCGTTGACAACCGCAGTCCGCACACACGGCGCGATGCGTTTGCAAATTGACTTGTCGCGTTTTAATGCCGAGTGTGGGATCCGCTTTATTGAGACGTCGTCTTTGATGCTTTATTATGATGAGAGCTCTCTTGTATTACACTTTTTGTTATAACTTTGAGAAGTCTATAATAAGTATAATTTATATCATCTAAAAAATCTTACAATTGCTGTTTCGATACATTTAATTCTACATATTTCTATATCTTAAAGGCCTTATATGTCTTTTTCACTTCTCTGCCAATATTAAAGTCATTTGTAGTTCTATTAGGCTCACTTCATTGTTTAAGTTTAAAGTCCACTAGTCTTAGTATTAGATATATATATATTTGGGAGAAGTATTAGTTTTTCCTTGTAGAGATTTAAAAGCAATTGCATCGTGACACTAGTTGACTTGCAATTGCAAACTGAAAACTGAATCTACATCAGTATAGTAAGAACACATCTTGTGCCAATCCATTGATATCCAGAAGTCCTCTAGATCCTATCGTATCCTGGTAATCTGTATCGGGACAGACTTGTCGTTGCAAATTGACTTGTCGTTGGGCCGTGCCGAGAGAGTGGAACCCGCTTAATTGAGACATCCACGTTGATTATACCTGTTATTACCGAAATGACGCTTCTGTCTATAGAAACATGACAATCTTGATTTTATTTTACAGTTTTCCTGTAAACAAAGTTTACAAATATAGCAAAAAAAACACCGAAAGATAAACATAAATCCACTTTAAAATAAAATCATATCAAAACCATTCAACTGTATGCAAATCCAAAAACTCATTCATAATATCTGCATACAAAAAATGAATACTACATTGTTAAACGTATCGTAACTTTTTAATCTGTTAAACGGCCCACAATAACAAAAATAATAATAATAATCAATCGAAAAGAGAAACGGAAAGCCAAGCAAAACCGTATATACCAAAAATCCGTGGAATCTCATTGAAAAGTGCTTCAGAGTGCAATTATAAGCCGTTCCGCGTAAAAAGTCGACGGTTATGAAGCGTTTCAGCGGTTGGTGGCCGCCTGTTTTATTTAGTCTCATTATATCGCGGCCGGCCCGGGGGATTACTGCGGAAGAGGACGGTGTAATTGAGCGATAGCGGGTATAAATACAATGTAACTAAATTACACGCTAACAACGCTTGTTTTTGTTCGCATCGATGGATCGATTTGTAAGAACTGGATACGAACAAGTTGATTCGAGCGGATACCTTTTTTGAAAGTTATTAATCATAATATAACATTGTATTTAATCTAAACTCAAGAATATCCGTTTACCTCATCATCATAATTATTAACCTAAACTTCTAAAACGTTTTTATTAATAAACGACTTATTAAGCATCACTAAATAAAAAAGCATAAATTGTACTATAAATTGTTATAAACATCCAGTCAAGTACGTACAGAAAGTAAAACAAAATGGAACTTTATCGATACTTGACACAGTCAATGTCTTGTTCTATTGTTCGACGTCGCCTTCGCGCGGCCTTGATGACGCTTCAGTAACTTACGCGCCTTTGAATCTTTGTGCCTTACAGATTTTCATTTGTCATTTGAATTTTGCTTAAATATCTTTATTTTATATATTATCGAGTAAAGTAATTAACTTAGTCAAAAAAAGTCTCAAAATTTCTTAACAATTACCTACTCTATTAATACTATACATTTTTTAACAATTTCATATTGTTAAGCTATTAAAACACTTATAAAACTGGCTATTAACAAAATCGTTCATACTTTAACTAGGTACTTCTATTGTACTGGCCCTTATCAGCACTGTGATATGGCCTTGTTATCGCTCCAGTAAGTTACATATTTCTGTGCAAAAATACATGAACAATTAATATTATACCTAGTCTAATGTTTTATGACTATTACATATTAAATATTATTAAAACGGGGTGACGATATTCGCAAAGTAGCGGGCAGCGGCTGGATGCGAAGAGCTGAAGATCGAGCTCAGTGGCGTGCCATTGGAGAGGCCTATGTCCAGCAGTGGACGAGGACAGGCTGATGATGATGATGATGATGATGATTATTAAAACAGGCTATTGCGGCGCAGTGGAGGAGTGCATGATTGTGATGGATGCAGGTTAGATCTCAAAGAATTATTATCATTTCCTAACTCTATTGGCGTGAATTAAATGGCGGAACTCAGTTCTGCGTTTTGCCACGTTACCAGAGCGAGAAAATGAAAATATGAAATATTCCATTTCCACAGGTGGGAATCGAACCCACAACCTGTCGCGTTTATTACAGTCACATAAATAGATAATAGTATGCATTATCTGCAGATATCATAAAAAGATTAAAAGATAAATTAATATTAAATATTAATCTTAGATTTCTCGTATCACGCCGTCGCGCCGCGTCGATTGTCGTGGTAACGACCGTGATCTTGGCAGCTTTGTACTTAGATACTCTGCTCACAACTTTGTTAGTCATTTGCAAGTACAATGTATGTAGGTTGATCTTTAATTCTTTTTTTTTATTATATATTTTTTTTAACTTGATACCATTTTATTTATTTACGACGTTAAAATTATCTAAAATAATGGTACAATTAGTTATCATTACAAGGCTTTGTATTGGCGGTCTTATAATAAGTTCAATTATTATATTGACATACATAATAAATATTAATTAAATAAATAATAATTAAACATTCGTGGCAAATGGACAACAATGTTACTAGAATTAATGATTCTCATAAGTTAAGATACTAATTTGTTGCCAAGTGTGTATGGTATATGAATCACTGTGTGACTAATGTTTAGACTTTCATCATCAAATAACAGTATCTTACTATTTAAAGAAGTAGGTATACGTTTTTTGACGTTAATGCACACAAAAAACTTACTAAATATGCTTTGGATATGATTTGATCAATTTCCTTAAAAGTAATATTTCAAATTTAATAGTTTTGCTAACAAATATAATGACATTCATTTTCAAAATAAACGTACCGTTATATACCATCTAAGATCATAAATTCCTGAACTACTTATGCAATTAAGTAATATTGTGTCCTCAGATGCCTTGAATTTGAGAATTCTCTTGAAACTATTGCATACACTGGACGACCTAGAAAGCCTTCAACGTGATTAAACGAGGCAAATGAAGACGGAGTGAGGAAATTATTTATTATTTTGATATTCTCCACGTTTAAATAGCTTCAGTTTTAAAGAGAAATGTTGTTATTTATTAATATGAAGAAGATACTTTATTTAAATATAATTAGCAAAAAGATAAAGATTTATCTATATACCAATTATAGTAATATTGTTTGTATTGATATTTTAGCAAAACACACTTATGACATAACAAAATTAATTACTATTTATTAGATATTTCGAAAACCAACAAATATGTACGTGAAACACAATCAACATCCATACAAAATACATTACACACAAAAAAGCTACATTTTCCACACAATTTTTCAAACTAAATAACCTACCCAAAAAAATTATATTAAAAAAAGATTCACGATTCACTCTCCATACGCTCCAGCACGAGTAGTAAGTACAGAGGTATAATTAATGAAGAGCGATCCTTCCAGCCTCATTTCCGATTGCAGTAGTTTTGTAATGACCTCTTACATCACTCACTGCCACTCATAATTTATTTCGTTCACTCGCTCGCATCTTCACGCGGCTCACCCTTGACATTCATTGATGTAAAACTTGGGCCGGATGTGTAATATTGCCTAAGAGCTTTCTGATGCAATAAAAACTACCGTGTTAAATTAATGTAGGTACTTGGCGTATTTATTATTATAAAAAACGATGCATATATAACTAATGAAATGAATAAAAAGTCTTTATATCCATATATAAATAGAATTAGATAGTATATAACATTTATATTTTTTTTCAATATCTATCGGATTGTATTTTTAAGCTTTTTTAGGCGAAGCGAAAGACTCAAACAACAACTATAACTCATATAACAAAAAAAATACTTACGCATATAATAAAAACCGTACCTACATTAGGCATATTCAACTAGGATTATAACTTATAATTCACAAGAGTATCAAAATCACTTTCCTTATAACATAACTCGGCACTTACCATTTCAAAAATATTAAGAGAGCCAAAACAGTGAGCAAAATATATTATAATAAATCAGACGCGACTACGACTTACTTCGATAAGCAGTTATCATTATTGTATGACAGTCTATCTTTATGCGAAAACTAAAATATAAAAAAGTTTATTTATTTATATACAAATGCAATAATTTTATTTTCTCACATTTTCGTTGCAATGCAATAATTTTATTTTCTCACAATTTCATTTATAGATGAAAGTTTTATCACATAATGTTAATCTCTCTGTACCGCGAGAATTAGAACATGTCATATTGTCATGTGTCATACACAACTCGAAGTTATTTTTATTTGACCACAGGACGAAGACGTAGGTCAAAATTGTAACAAAAAGTTTATATTTAAAATTAGATCTGATTATTATTTGAATAATTTATCAACAAAATATACGTTTACAATTTAATTCAAAAATTTCTAAGTAAATTATATCAGGTTTCATAGTAGACGTAAGAGTTTTAAATTTCTATCAACGATTCGCCTCCAATACTCTCGTATATTGAATTTATATCCACTCATAATATGTTCGTTCCGGTCTGGGATTTGCCATCCCACACATAGTGACGCAAATTGGAAATTACGAGCTCAAAGTGGCTAGTTAGTACATTTTCATAGTGTAATTAATAAATGCAAATACATATGAAATATAAAAACAACTTAAATAGAATATGAGGCACTCTTGATGCTGTTGAGTGTATCATTGCATCTGATAGTCGTAGGTTCGAGGCCTATTATATTTTCATTAAAAAAAAGGTTTTCTAAGACGACCATATTTGCTTACGCCCGATGTTAATAATGTATCTCCTATCTCTAGTTAACGTCAATCTTGGATTGTTCGACATATCTATCCAATCTCTAACCTGCATGCCAATGAAAATGAAGTACTTCGATAGGTTATTGGCAAGCTAAACTCAAAAAATGAATTGATATTTCAATCTATGGTTGCAATTTATGGATTAGGATTGATTATTAACATCGGGCGTTAGACGATAAGTAAAGATATATAAAGTACCTATTATAGTAGATTTTTGTTTTATATTAACAAATGAAAATAAACATGAAACTTTAAACGCAGTCTCGAATGTATTGATAAATAAATAAATGAGCATATAAACGTTGTTGTTGTTGATCTTTATATAAACTATAAACGTTTGATTGGTTTTATAGTATACATCTATATAAGTACGGGCGTGACATTGTATGTTCCAGTCTCGGTCAAGGCAACATAGTACAGCGCCCAAGGGAAATAATACCCTGGTACACTTACGAGTTTTATTTAAAACAAATTTAAACGTGTATTATTACACATACTTATATTAAAATTGCTTTTCTAAATTATAAATATTTTAACTTTTTTTTAAGTATATATAAAGACTATTTAAAATATATTTATTTATACTTATATTGCGCTTTGTTGCAATATGTAAAAAAAGGTAAATAAAATAAAATAGTATTATATCACTCTTCTTTATGTTTAATTTAAATGCATAATTTGCAAACGCATTACTGATATTAAGTCAAATATGTATAATACTTAATTTTACTTACACAAATATATCTTGGACATTTTACAACTTCGATTATTTAGTTCCTCGAAAAGTTAGTGGTATGAGAGTTAATATAGCCATATTAACTTTGTAGTTTAGCATAACAGATGTTCCCGAGGAAGCGTTTGACCTAAATTTTGTATTTACTACGATATGTTTTACTTGTTGTTGTTCCATATAAGTATTAAATGCATCCTTTTATATATATTACACAATGCATTGGACAGAGAATAATGTAGTGATTTTTTTCTCCTTAATTGGTGGCAAACTAAAGGCCGTGTTATGATACTAAAAGAATCCTACTTTGTTTAGACTGATATTTGAATTCACAAGCTACTTGATCGTTCCACAGGATTGTTTTAATAAATCCCAAAGTTCATTTCCTAAATATTTCTCATATACAATTTGTTTATACTAATGAAATGAAAGTATGGCCCTAGCTAAGTAATATAAAAATTGCCAAACACAATTCGGCTCACGTATTTTATATTTGCGAGTATGCGTGATGCGAAATCATTGTCTTTATTGAGGCCGCTCTTTCATAACCATGGCTCGGTTGTAACTTGTAAGTTATAACCGTAAATTACTGTAATCGTCTTATTATATTAATATTATACATTTAGTGGTGGTTAATAATCTGTAACCATTAACTGTAAAAATTACATTTTTTTTGTATAAAAAGCCTACTTATTACGTAAAATAAAAGAGCATTTGCGAACTGAAGAGTTATTTATAGGAGAGACATTTATTATCGATAAAATTAAGATCTATGTGTAATAATAGTATGTATATCATGCTCTTTAGATCGAATTCCTACTTTAATTATTTTAACAATATAGAAATTGTACGAATTCATGTTATTCTTCATCTTCATCTTCGCTGTATTCCGCACATAGGTAGGCAGAAGTAACCTGGCGTTAAAACACTCTGTTACCATTAAAACACTATCATTTCCCGTTTTCCAATATTGAAATTTGATCTATATTGAACAGTTACTAAAACTATAAATATAATAAAAGAAGAAATCAGAAACATCAATTACAATTATGATCTACAGGGCCCACCCTACACAAACGGTCCCAAATCGTCGAAATCAATTCAATCATAGCTTACTATGCTCAAAATTACATTACGTAGTAGTAACTTAGTTTAATATATTACTTGGATAATATTTGACATAAAATAATCTAAATTAATATTTTTTCATAAAGTTCCAATCAATATATTTCAAATCTCAATTTTACTATTAAAACAGAGAGACATTCTCTTATTCAATAAGACAAAACGTACAGTAAATAACTCTATTAAAACAATGACTCTATCTTATTATTTACGACAAAAGTGAACAATAAAAGTGATGCAGCTATGATAATGGTTTTCTTTATCACTCCTCGTCTTATCTACTTCTTACATTCATATACAGCGCAATGAATAATACACTTTGCTGTTTGCTTCTAACATTTTCAATATAAACTGACGTAGGATTCCAACTCACACAATTACCAAAACCGAACAAAAACTAACACTAGCGCCAGGGAACCAACCAACCAAAAAAGCAGCAATTAACTAAATTGAAAATCCAAAGTAAATAAATAATAAAAAAAAACCACTAAACAAAATCAATTTGAAACGAGTGCCCGAGCAGTTGATTATCGAAATCGCATAAACAGACCATTTTAACAATCGGCACGATCCGAGCTTAGCTTTGCATGTATAATTCCCGGGCCGTCAGAGTAGGTACCTACTCTGAAGTGTCCTTTTAAACCAGTTTAATTAAGAACTGAGTCGAGCCGAAGACAAATAAACGTGAGTAACATCGACAACTTAAGTTATTAAACGCTATAAACTTATATAAGCATTTTGTTATATGTTTCCATATATAAATAGTTATTTTTATTCACATTTTGATATTCGCATTAACGATATTGATAATAAAAAATGTATATAAATATTTATTATCGTGCGTCATTAAATTCTTATTTGCGTTATAAAATTGAATAAAAACTTTGATTTTAAATCGATAGAAAGTTATGTATAATGAAAAAAAAAAACTAATGATAAAAAAAATTTTGCTATAACAATGCTGAGATCGATACAACGGTAGTAAGGAAACATGTAATATATCTGCGTACTACGTACATATATCCGGTGAAGAGTCAGGCTTATACTGCGTAGAGTATATTATTTACTCTGGAATACCATTATTATAGGTTTTATAGGTCTCTTTTATAGCCACTCTTGAGGCCCGTTGCTTTTGAGATATTAACTGTTTCCATGATATTACAGACGCGGGTCAAGCTCATAAGAAGCAATATATGAATAAACTAGAAATCTACCTTACCTACATTTATTTATATAATTTGTTAAAAAATCTATAAGAATAATTGCAATTATAAATAAGTTAAATTCAATACCATTTTTTATTCATTACAATTAAAATAATATTAAAACTAACCTACTAAATATTTTAAAAACTATATATTTATCCTATTTCTATTTTAATATAATTTCTGGTAAGATTACTCTAAGCCCAAAAGATTCTAATAGAGCTATCAAGAAAATATCGAAGCATTATCTACGTGTTCTCCATTTATCGTCCATATGATAATGCGGCCGGTCATCATTGACAACGCTCGAGAGTGTCACACTGAATTATTTATAATCTTGCACCGAGATGTGTGCCGTTAGAAAAATAAATATCTAATAGGTATATGTATTTATATATCTTTTACCTTTATCATACTAGGTAGATCCTGGACACTGTTAGAATTGTGGACCACAGCCGCCTTTTGTCTAAGCCGAGATTAGATAAATAAAAAAATATATTTCTTTTCCGGGACAATAGTATCACATCTTCAATGTTAATTCAGTCAAAATTATTGATGATCTACTTCTACACGTGGAATTATATACTACCCTGGACCTACTTTTATGTCGGAGTTCACTATTTCCTTCCGTTCTAGACGAATATTTCAAAATCAAATAAGCAATGATATAAGAAGAAACGATAAAAATAAAACAAAGCTATTAACATAAAAAACATACAAAATGGCTAAAATGTCAGTCTAAACATACTAGATGTAATATGAAAAAAAAAGACAGTGTCGTGACTTGTCATCAGCGTGACAATGCAGTGCGAACAACACGCTGAATCATTTATTAGGAGGCCGCAACTCAACGCCAGGGCCGCTACCAATAAATCGCTACATAAAAAATGCCTTCAGGATACGTTGTTTCCTTTTAAATTTTGTATAGGATATTGTATCGTATAGTGTTGTGACACAGTGACGTTATTTTTCAATGAAAGATGAAATTATTTATTTAAAAAATAAGCTTCACTATAGTTACTTCAATAAAAGTTTAATACTAAAAAAATTAACTTTAATTTCAACCACATATTTCTATAGTTTAGTTAATAATTGTTACATTAATGTTTGACATTTCATGTAAAATAGCTTCTTTCATTTGAATTCAAAATTTATGGTAAAAAAATATATTCTGTAAATAACTAAAAAATAACCTTTAAAAACCACTTCTATGCTATAAACACACATTAGTGTACAGAGCATAAAATTAAAAAACATCAACAATAGGTAATAAATAAATGATATAGGTCTCGGAACAAAGAACTAGAAATATTTTCTTCGAATCGTCAATTACTTATAAACTGGCATCTATAATGCGACGATACTAGGAACTCGCTAATTAGCATTTATATGGCGTCCATTGGGCCTTAGCGGTCTTTATTTGACATTTAATTAGATTGGAAAGTTTGGCGATGATGTTTTTCATATTTTCATTTACGAAAATATCTTCATTTTTAAATAATTGTATGTTGGTTTTGAATATTTTATATATTAAATTTAAAATGTAGATTTAATTGGATTGTTTTCTTAACGTCTATTCAAATTTTTAATTGATCTGGTTAATCAAATATTTCAATCTCAATACAATCTAAAATTAATCCTAAACTTCAACGATTTGCTGCAGTTAAGTTGTAACGTTTAATAACTAGCTAAGAGAAATTACAATACCAAATTTACATAATATTATATAAAAAGTAAATTAATGCATTTTACATAATGAGTACATTTCATTACATAACAAAGCATAGAAACAAGGTACACGGAGTATGAATATCTCAAATGAGCCATTATGCAAATAGGCATCTCGAGACAGGCCCGAAAGTATTCCTTTTTTGTTTCACCTGAAAAATTGAAGATTCCACTGCGGCCGCGTATCAAATAACTTAGCCTTTGTTATGGTAATGTTGCTGAATTATCTTTTCTGTGTGTAATCTGGATATAAAAGTTGTTAAAGTGCTTTCACTAAAATCAACGCATAATCACTAGNATTTTTATTTTTGCCATAATTACGAAACGTAAATTGTAAATTTCGTAAATAACGAACACTAGGGTAGGTAGGTACAACCCTTCACATAATTAAAAAAAATAAAAATAAAATCAAGTTCAAATAACTCCAATGATAGAAAAGCACTGAAGTTAGGTATAACAAAATTAATAGACACCTAATTTATTCAAAAACTAACTTATTTAAAAACAATCCCTTTACCAAAATATACCAGCAAAATTCCCACTTATTACACAAAATCCAAACACAGTTTCATCATACTGGTTGAATGCCGCTGCAAAATCGAATTTCTACTTGAACGACTTCGGGAATCTTTGAACCCTTTGAGAATGTCCGCGACTTCGCGATAGATCAAACGAAATTACTCCGTTATATAGATCGTAGTTACTGTGCGCTGGCAGATTAAAAACTTTAACGGATAAGTTTAATAAGCTGTAATAGAAAAAGGTTCTGGACGCTTGATCGAGAGCATTATTAAACTTGGTTAAACGTTATGAATAATTTATAGTACCTAACATAAAAATGCAAAAAAATAATATAGTTAATAAAAAAACATAATAAATTATAATTTGCATTTCATTCTTTTGAATGAAGAATACAATTACTGCAAATACAATTTCACTATAGCTTAACATTTTTATAAGCATAAACGAAACTACAAACAAATGGATGCAAGTGTTACATAAATCTACCAAATTTTCTTATTGTACGTGAATGTAGCCAATTGGAATAATAAAGATTGACATAGTAATAAAATTGTCAGACACTCGAAAACGGTTCCGGCGAATCAATAGTTTAAAATGGCAAACAACATAACACTTTTGGCAACATATCAAGAAATAAATTGGCAGTACGCGATACAGGTAGATACCCTATATATGAAAATTATCACAAAAACGACATGACCTTAAAAAAAAACTACATTGGAAAAACGGAGAGTCTCAATACTATAATTGCGTGCGACTTGAAGAAAAATATGAAAAAGATAAACGATACAATAACGAAATTACGGTACCTACATTATATTTAGGTTGTTGAACATTTCCCTTGAGAATCTTCAATTGTGATTTAGCGAGTTTTATTAAAATTTAGACGCGACGCTTAATTTTATAAAGAAATAATGTACAATATAATTTATAAGAATTTCTTTATAATAATCGTTGCCGTGGTTATTTAATCGCACATTCGTTTCATGTAATGAAAAAAGTACATGATATACAAAAACATATGTACTTACTGTACTAAGTAAGTAGTAAATAATCACAATCCAAAACCAAAACCAAATCCGAAAAATATATATATACAAAACATGAAGTACGCAATTCAGAAAATCGTTTCAAAAACCAGAAATCTTCAGTTCGCCTTGATAGAAGGGAAATGTGAAAGATATTTTGAGACATAATGCACGTGGAGGCCGACGTTAAAACAGATTTATTATGCAGTTTCCATTATTTCACTTTATTCGGGTGAGCTGTGATGATTGCGGGTATCGCTTTGAGCGCGCCCGATTTACGTGCAGATTATTATTTATAGCAATTATAAATAAAAGTTGTAATTAAAAATTACTCTATACGTAAATTGATATTATTACTGATATTTACTAAATATCATATAAACCGTCATAATATCTGTACAGAAGTTCAAGTAATATTTCTTAAGTTATAATAATTAGTACTTACATGGAGCGGGACTTGGGGGTTCAGCGCAGATTCCGATGGACTTGCTGGGGTCGTCGAGTAGGGTTTGCGCGAGCCGGTAGTCGCCGAGTTTGATTTGAATTTGCTGACTCACTCGGTCCCTATTGCCCGTCACCTGAAACAATACAGATATATTAGAAATATGTTACACAAATAATAAAAATATATATTTTTTATATTGTATACATATACAAGAACCACCTAAAAATGATCATTTATGCCAGTAAAGTCGACAAATCAAGGCCGAGTAAATTTAGCCGAATGAGATCAAATGCTACATAAATTCGCTCAATGTCATTTACAAACAGACAGAAGTGAAAATTTCATATACAAAACATTTATTGTTTTTGCTTTTATATTAATATACGTAGAATATCACAGCGTATTAGTTAGGATCGACGTCAAAATTACCGAAGTGAATAAGGCTTTCGCCGTAAGTAAATCTTGTTTATCGAGACAAGTGAGACCACCTCGGTGGACCTATTCTCATGAATAAAAAATATATAACAGTAATGATATATTATGTCAAAATAACATGGTGATGGATGACGGGATACAACACCGGAGGTGACACGTTCACATATTGCACACGCAATATATATCTACATTAATATTAAAAGCTGTAGAGTTTGTTTGGTTGAACGTTCTAATCTCAAGAACTACTGATTTAAATTGAAAAGCTATTTTTATTATAATTTGTCATTCGATCACAGATGCAAAGCTGCAGGTAAAGCGTTTTTTTTTATAATTATTTATATGTCGTGTTAAGACACTGTTCACAGTAAAATAGGGGGAGTGTGTAGGTACTTTCCGCCGAATTCTGGAGTCACTGCGTGTTGAGTGGCGGAATTCAACGCCTCTTTTGAATATGTATATTATTTATTAAACACTTATATTCTAATAATATTCTTTAATTTCAAAATAAATATACATACAAATGAATATTAAATTACAAATGCCTACAAAAATAATGAAATATTGCTAGTATTATTAATTTAACACGATCTCTACATAAAACAACTTCCGTTGCCAAAGCTATTAAATGTATGGTAGAATATTAATTTTGAAACTTTGTCGTGATCACGGGAAGTGTTTTATTTAAAATTCATTAACAATGTTCATTTAGATTTATCATCATCCATCAATAAAATAGCCTGTTACGAACAATATAGATAAATTATGTATTTTTATGTAACTGTTATATGTGTTACACTGCTCACGAGGATGACAATGTGTATATCTTCTATTTTATTTATATAACGCTGTCAGGGTAATTTATTTAGTAGCTACCTTCAATATTACCGCCATTTAGACACTTATTAAAATTAATAGAGCGTATGTAAAAAATCTCAGATAAGAAGTCTCAAGAAAAACTTCGTCCAAAAACTTGCGTAAACGATATTTTGTAACTTCTTGATTTAGTCAGTTTAATTATAATTTTATCAAAGCTGACGTAAACGGATTAATAAATTATTAGTCTTTTATTCTTATGCCGGAAAAATCTAACTTTGAGCACAACCAGTACAAGATAGTTTTTGTTATCTCGTATAAAGAGATTGAAGCTAGCAGATCAACTCTTCCCAAGTAGTAATAGGGCTGACTCAGTCGGCCACGTTCCGAATGCATTGCATAGGCGTTAATGGATATATACTAAAGTGTACCATTATTAGTTACAGAAATCATCAATGTATCATAATGTGACTCAACATTACAATTAGTAAAGCTTATAGTGGATTATACTGAATAATATCGTAATTTTGCTCTAAAGAAGATGAATGACTAGCCTAAGGTACCACGAATGTAGTATTGGTTAAGTTAACTAATTAGCGTCTCTGAGTGTAGCTGCAAGTCGCATTACTGTGTCGCAATAAAAATGTTACTATTGCATGACTTTACTTTATTTACTAGCAAATAAAAAATAAATATATACCTATGTTTTAAGAAACAAATAATAATAATATCTCTACATATTGAAAAAAATACTTATGAATATTATTTTACTAAATGAATAATACTCATAAAGATTTTTTTTTTCAAAATCTACAATTAGAATTGTGAAAAAAGTAATCAACTTTTTGTCTGTCTGTCGATCTATTGTGAGAGTTAGCAAACAATGAATGGTTTTCTCGTTAAAGTTTTTAGTTTAGTTTATTTCTAAAATAACCTAACCTGGCCGTATCGTTGTAAATGACAGCTACTGTCGTACGATTCCGGATGTTTTTGCTAATCTTCCATATCGTAATATCTACATTGCATTGGATACTTAACCTCAATCTATTCTATATAATAAAATGATGGGCTATTTTTTGCATTAGGTACATAGAAAATTTATAACAAAATTTATATAAATAGAAATTTGTCTGTATATCGGTATTGTACAAAATACCTATATGTATTAATTAATATATGTATAATATATTATTATAATTAATTTTGTTATCAATTAAGTGTTCAAGGAAAGTTATGATAACTTACAACTACTATAATTAAACCTATCAATTGCTATTAATAATTTAATATAATATCAATACAAAGTGGCACAACTAGTAAATAAGCAATCAAACGTTAAAAATACCAACCACCTTAAAAAGTCTCGTAAATTCCATACAATCTATCTAAACAAAATTATAAGATACATTATAATAAGTTTTTAGTAGGTAATTTAGGGACAAAAAAGGTTAAAATTAAAATAATCTTCGTTAAATATAAAAAGCTTTCAGACAAAACAGTAAAATATATAATTTTTAGTTTATTGAATACGGGAGGCAGCTGCATTTTCGTCACTGTATCAATCGCAATTAGCGACGAGGGCACAGTTCAGTCAAGGCTGGCCGTGTTTACGATTTTCGACACCCGCATCGTGTCTAGGTAGTCTATATTTACTCGGTGGATTCACTTCACGCATATAAGACACGTATCGGTCTAAACATAGCTACGGTTACTCAGTATATGATTCATCCATCAAGACAATATATTATTATGTCGTCGTGCTCATTTATTTGTTCATATATAAATGTAACATTCTTTTCGGTATAATTTTCAATAAACTTTATAAGGTTAATTAATTATTTTATTGAGGAACGAAGTGTTCACACAAAACTCCCTCAGCCTACCCTGCTACATGCGAGATACAGCGTGAAACTGAAAAAAAAACGTATATATTTTACATATTTTTTTAATATCCTTTAGACAATTAATTTGGAAATAATACAGCTTGTATTCGTTTTATACTGACAAAAGAAAATCACTTCTTTTAACCAAAATTCAAAATGTTGTTCGAGTGGTAGCAATATCTCTTAACGCAATGAATAATATGTACAAAGTAGCATTATTGTCTGGACGCATTCTCGAAAGAGTCATTTAAAATGTTTATTATTGTATCTGCCAAAATATTTCATGATGAGTTGTTGGCTTTTGTTTCAAACTGGATACTCTTCGAGATTTAAGTTTTAAACTCTTTGTTCCTTTCTCCCTTAGCTGATGAATTGACCTGTTTCATTTTGGCCATAACGATCCACAGTAAATATACAATAGAAACAGGAACGCAACACGGAAAAAATGGGATTGCTCTAAAAATATCGACGGATCTACATTTATATTTTCAATTTAGGAAAGCGCGAAAGTCTAAACGCGAGGTATTGTGGAGCCGCAACTATGAGATCACAAAGGAGAGGAGTCAAAACGTAAATTCCGTAAATGGTGGCGTGTTTCATCAAAGCAAACAAAACATAGACCGCAAATACCGGGCTGAGGCAAACAAACGTGCAATTAATTCAATAAAACTATCCGGACGGCACGAGGGCGCGTGGAGGGCGAGCGGAGCTGGTACCGCCATAAACATGTCAATGGCGTAAGTAAAATCGTCCGCACTCGCACTCGCACTCGCACGCCGCGCCGGCAGAGTCAACGGCCGGCGCAGTGGGCCACGAGCACGAAAATAACGAGCCAAATGCACACAACGCACTAAGTTTCTACATAACCTAGGTCATTATAAACAATACATTAAAAATATCACTTTTTTTATTTTTAGTGTAGTTTAGAATGAGTTTACAAGGCAAGAATAATATCAGGGATAACTTATTTATCCTAGACGTCCAAGGTCTGTATAAGTAAAGCACCTAATGACATGTAGTATACATGTCATTAGGCACATTAAATATAATAGTAGATAAATAGCTACTATATAATCCAGCACACTTGAAGAAATAAGATTTGGGGTAATCTGACAATAAATTTCATATTTACAAACTAATAAGCATAATCAACATAAACTCTTGTTACCATAAAAAAAATAAGAAATCAGATAAAATAAATAAGATGATGAACAATATGATCGACATGAGATGGCAACCCGCAACAGCGTGGTAATAGCTATCAAGAGAGACATGGATTAAGGCGCCTAAGATACGCCCAAACTCCGCGACACATACTCGTACAAGACGCTACGACGTCTTGAGCACAATTTTATGTCGCCAGGCTTAATATGGCGTTA
This sequence comes from Heliconius cydno galanthus, assembly GCA_036379175.1. Taxonomy (NCBI): domain Eukaryota; kingdom Metazoa; phylum Arthropoda; class Insecta; order Lepidoptera; family Nymphalidae; genus Heliconius; species Heliconius cydno. The sequence goes on along the minus strand of JAKRZM010000541.1, from coordinate 401,074 downwards.
GCTACATTGGGGCAGATTTGGCAGAAGCGGTGTACTGTTGTCTTGACGATAACAAGTATTAACTCGGCAGCAAGTGGCAGTTTAACTAAGTAACTTGAAGAGCAATAGAATTTGAAGTGACAAGTTGTTTGCTATAAAAATAACATGGTTAAATATTCTGACAATTTTAATTAAGTATAAAAAGAAAAGAACAAAGCCAACCAAATGGTAACAGATCAACAAAAGTTACAAACCAATACAAATAAAAACCTCAACATTTCCAGATAAAAAAGAAGTCGTGTGAGCATATAACCGGAGGATAATAGGGATAAATTGACATTCCCATTAAATCGCGAAATACTCGAGCTCCTAAATAAAAGCTATACGCTAGACAATATGATTATCAAAGAATATTTTTCTGCGCAAGGACGAGGGTGTGTAGAGTGGTAGAGTGGGGGGTGGCGAGGGTGGCGGTCTGTAATGAGGCCGTCTAGACGCTGTACGGTATTACAATGCTATATTGTATTTGTGTTTGTATCCTAACCCTGTATCCACCTCGTGGCATGCAAATGATTAATGAACTGCAAAATTAACGCAACCGTGTCCGAGATTCATGACAGCCAATTTGCATTACAAATATAAAGCGCTGTTTGGCAATTTAAAATGTCTTCAACTAATTACTATACCTACATATTTATTAATTAAATATTATATTGTTAAAAATAACTATTATGAAAGGTATTGCTTTTCATTAAAATATAAAAAACGTGCCCAATATCAACAAATAAACCCACATATCTTCGGACTTTATTTAAATTATACAATATAAGTGTCAAACACGAGCTATTACGAGATTAAATAAGCGCATAACGTTCTTATGCATATTCCTAATAGACTAAAAGCAATTTATTTAAATGAGTATAAAAATAAATTAATATAAAGTGCATAAGAGTATGCGGAAACCTCGGAATTTATCCGAGTGGCCTTGTCAAGGTGATACTCGAAACAGGTATTACTTGAAACGAGAAACTGAAAGGTAAAAAATGAAGAACTCGTTGATAATGACACTAAATGCTTATGATATAGATAAAAAGAATAAATAACCAACAGTTCTATATAAAGTGATCTCGTAATATACTAAAAGGAGACGTTTTATAGACGTCTAATTGAATCTGATAAAAAAAATAAGTCAGACCGTTCTAGACTTTATGCCATTTTTTTAAATATTATGTTTATTTCGTTTATGAAATATTTAATATTTTCATTTACTCGCTCTAGTAACGAAGCAAAGCGCGGCGTTGGGTTCCGCTAATCAACGCGCAATGCCTTCAGAATTCGGCGAAAAGAAGGGAACGGAAATGTTTTAACACTAGATTCCCTCTTCCTACCCTACTATTTGCGGGATACAGCGTGAAACTAAAACCACCTACATATATGTATGCAAAATGTATACACAAATAAATTGCATACGTTTATTACAAAGAAGTAAAACCAATTAAACGTCGCTCCTGAACTGGAGTTGACGTCGATAAGCGTCACTGTCCACTCCGAGCCATTCGACGTCCATCCTCTTTTAAATAACAAACAAACTACTATCAATATATCTGCTCTATCAATTTTTATTTGAGAACACTAATTACAATTTACAATTACAATTTTGATTTTGGCAAAAAATATATATTTTAAGAATTAATAATAAATATATTTTAAGAATTAACTTTAAAAAAGTCAGAATTTGCCATTAGTAGTTAGTATGAAACGAAACAGTTTTAAATTAATTTTTAGCACGATAAAGTGTTCTCTGGACCTTTTAAAATATACGTTAAATAACATAAGCTTAATCTATAGTAGATTCTATTGAATTAAAATATATTACACAACACAGACGTCAGTACAGTATATAATTTGTCATATAGTACACAGTCAACAGCTCTAATGATTTTATAATTACCTCCTCACTTGCGAAAGAAAATAACTATACCTACAAGTATGCAAGTTAATTCTAAAATAATCGCTATACCTATCTTAAACAAACATTAATAATGCATCGCTTACAACATTTATCCTGAATACCTAGTCTACAAAAGGACAACGGAGAAACTACAAAAATATATACTAAGGTATACGCAGTATTTAGAGCGCTGTATCGTAGAGCGTGTGGGACTGACTGACGCAATAATTATGGGTTCGAAACCTACTCAAGCAAAAGAATAACTTCCATTTCCCTGATCTGGAAAGACAAAGAGTGGCGTTGAGTTTCGTAGCTCAACACGCTCTAATTCTGGCGGAGAGTGAAGAACTGCAGCTATGCGAGATACAGCGAGAAAGATAAATAATAGTCCCTAGTAATAATAACATTTAATTTATAGAAAAAAAACTATATTTAAGTACCTAATCCAAAGTAACGAATGATTCGTTTTAGGAACGCATTTCGCATACATACGGATGCTCATTAGGCAGTTAGGCAAGAAGACGCTAAGACTCTGCAAACACTGCGGCGGTGCGGTGGTGCAACTCGCGGCGGAACCGGTTGCAGGTTGTAAATACACTATTTAAATGCAACCAGAACATCTATTTGATTGAATAATACCTCAGACAGACATTTGTGTTGTGTTACGAACTTGACACTTGAACTTTATGTTAATATAAATAGAATAGGTAGTATTAAATATTATTATTAAGATTTTATTTCAATTTTAATATATTTCGGGAATAATATAATAATTAATGGCTTATAATATTTTACGCTAAATTCACCTTGTTATAGTTTAACACCAAACAGAAGAAAAGCATTCACCTTTCAACTGGCGTTCAACAAAAGACACTCGGGAGGGATATAAAGTTTAAAAAGTAAAGCAACAGGCGGGCGGCGGCGGCGGCGGTGGAGCGGGCAGCGCTATCGGATTCACTTTGAGGAGACATTGAGGTTTAATTACGGCCGTGTGTGTTTATGCGCGCTCGGAGCGCTTCGATGCATAGCGAACTGGGTCGCGCCCGTGCGCGCCGCTTTAGAACACTATTATATCTCTTCATTCTTTGTTATTTATATTCAAACCACTGTAGGTAATGTTAGAGGCTCTTAGTTTTAACCACATTTAATTTTTTTAAAAGACAAAAGCGGATAAAGGAAATCCTGTAAACGGTTTGTTATACGTCCCAGTGACGTTCAGAACAGACTTCACACAACGTAAACACAACGGAGCCGCGCGAAACACTCTCGTTATCATCGGAGTAAATATTAGACAAGTAAATGATTTGGCAACAATTTCCTCGCGATCCGACGGTACGTGCGCGTAATTACCGACGTCAAAGCGTAAACAACCGCGGCCTCGAACTCGCTCGCAGTTTGCTCGACCGGAACCGTTTGTGTTTTAGTGTTCGCACTGTCAGCCCGTCGTACGCGCCTCTATCGGGGATCTCATTAAACTAAACGAGCAGGAGCTATCAGACCAGCATCTCCGCCGCGACTCGCGAGCGAGCACGACGCGGGGACGATCATAAAATCGCATGCTTCATTCTCACTGCGAGCGGTCACGCGATCTGCGGCGACAGTTGGGGCGACCGACGTAGGCTTCTAAGAACTTGCCCGACATAGCGAAAGAGTATTGTGAATTATGTGTACCAACATCGCATGTTGGACGATTATTAAATGCAATGTTTATAAACGTTACGAATGTATGTAACAGTAACTTTGTCGACAGAAAGTTACTTTCATTGCCGTACTTCCGTCGTGTGTTCTCTATGACTAATTTGACGTCGGTGGCCGCAGATTATGAATAGCAAATTGTGTCACGATCAAATAAAAGATAAAAGTCAACACGGAGCCTTGATTAGAAAATGAAAAGTTAAATGGAATTGCGGAATTCAAATACAAGCGGGGATCGGAACATTTGAAACTTCTTGGGCAAATAAATGTGGGTAATATGCTAAAGTACACATGGGGGATTTGACGCTTTGTATCATTTCACACTTTAATTTGCTACTTTCGCGTTAATTTCCTTTAGAAAAATGTAATGCTCGAATAAAATATCTTGACCTACTTGAAAAAAGTGTACCTACTTAAAACGAAATATGTAACCACAAAGAACTAATTAAAAATGATATTACGTTTGCTTTGTAAGCAAGTAGACTCTAACATTTTGCTGCAATGTCAGCCTATTTGGTACGAGTAGAATTTGCGGATGTTGTTGCCAAATCGAGAATCCGGTTTCGCGAAATCCGGCGCTCGCTAGACAATCTCTTCGAATTAATAAGCTTTTATTTTTTAAAAATCTGAGTTTTAGCCATAAAATCATATGACTTAATGTTTTCCGTTTTTATATGAAACTCACTATCTTTAACATTTTAGTCATAATATTTTGATATTTTTTTTTGCTCGTAATTCAACGTTCATATTTATATTTCTCACCAAAACAATAAGTAATAAATTTTGTCCATACATAAGTAATTTTCCCAGTAACTCGAAGCAAAAGCATTTTACAAAAGAAAAGTTGTTACAAGTTAGAGATATGACTGCCCCATACATAAGTAAGTACTCACCCTAAAGGGCGCCGGGA